>RXON01000260.1:0-62738 GCA_009667805.1 Leptobrachium leishanense
TACTAAAATAATGAGCAGATGTTGAAACACGGTATTCACAGATATATTACAGTATTTTCGCTAGCGCGGTAAAACGCGTGGCGGAAAAGAAACGAAACCACGAGGCTTCGTATTTCGGAAAATAAAATATTCGTAACCGAACAGAAAATAAAAGCAGTTGCACGAATATTCGAAAAGGAACTCGTAGCGGAACCCAAAAATTACAATCTCTTCGTATTACGACAAACGCGCAGCGGAAAAGAGGAAAATATATTTCGGAACGTATCTTTACTCTTGTTCCGATACGCAACAAAAGTGAGTCCTGCACAGGTTAAGTCCCGGAATGTAAAAGTGTGTTATGTGGTATGGTACCCGGGTACTGTTCAACTGGCCAGTGAATTTACTTAAAGGATCTCTTCGACTAGTCAAGTTGGGGCCCTGTGGACTTTAAAGAGGAAAACAGCAGCGAGTTCTTTATTTACAGTACAGCCTTGGAGGCCTCTCTCACCCATCCGACGGTTGCTTTAGGCTCCGCTGACCCAGGACATCTCTCCGCTCGATATTGACTGGGGATACTAGCGGCCGGATCCGTTGTCTGACTTTCCGCAGCTTGTCCACCTCACCGCCTGCTCTCCGTACCCGGTCAACTCGCGCAACTCCTTACTCGAGGTCTTTGGTCTCTTAGATCTGCAGCAATCTCTGGAACTTGGAGCGCTCTCTTTCTCTTCAGGCTGAATGTCCAATAAAAGACTCTGACAGGTCTCGCTCAGGCTCTGGCTTAGGCCCTCTTGCGATGTCTCTCACTGCGTCTGCTCCCTCTGACTCCCTGGCGCGCTCTGGAACTTTCTCCACGAGGCAGAGGATGTAAGTGTCCAGTCCCCACCCACTTCCTGTCTTCCTGCAAAGCATGCCGGGGTTGTTAGTCCCATGTCCAGTATCTGATTGCGACAGTCTCCATCTTGTGGCCAAAAATAGGTACTGCCACAGCAAGATGATTACTAACACAGCGCTACACATGTAACAGTGACTATATACAAAATGCACCTGTAAACATGTAACACAGTGACTATATACAGAATGCACCTGTAAACATGTAACACAGTGACTATATACAGAATGCACCTGTAAACATGTAACACAGTGACTATATACAGAATGCACCTGTAAACATGTAACACAGTGACTATATACAGAATGCACCTGTAAACATGTAACACAGTGACTATATACAGAATGTGCCTGTAAACATGTAACACAGTGACTATATACAGAATGTGCCTGTAAACATGTAACACAGTGACTATATACAGAAAGTGCCTGTAAACATGTAACACAGTGACTATATACAGAATGCGCCTGTAAACATGTAACACAGTGACTATATACAGAATGCACCCGTAAACATGTAACAGTGACTATATACAGCAGGGATGTCAAACTCACAGCCTCCCAGATGTTGATGCCTACAATTCCCAGAATTGCTTCAATGTAATTGATGGCCAGGTGATCATGGGAGTTGCAGTTCAGAAACATCTGGGGGCCGGAGTTTGGCAGCCTTGATATACAGAATGCACCTGTAAACATGTAACACAGTGACTATATACAGAATGCACCTGTAAACATGTAACATAGTGACTATATACAGAATGTGCCTGTAAACATGTAACACAGTGACTATATACATAATACGCCTGTAAACATGTAACACAGTGACTATATACAGAATGCACCTGTAAACATGTAACACAGTGACTATATACAGAATGCGCCTGTAAACATGTAACATAGTGACTATATACAGAATGCACCTGTAAACATGTAACACAGTGACTATATACAGAATGCGCCTGTAAACATGTAACACAGTGACTATATACAGAATGCGCCTGTAAACATGTAACACAGTGACTATATACAGAATGCACCTGTAAACATGTAACACAGTGACTATATACAGAATGCACCTGTAAACATGTAACACAGTGACTATATACAGAATGTGCCTGTAAACATGTAACACAGTGACTATATACAGAATGTGCCTGTAAACATGTAACACAGTGACTATATACAGAAAGTGCCTGTAAACATGTAACACAGTGACTATATACAGAATGCGCCTGTAAACATGTAACACAGTGACTATATACAGAATGCATCTGTAAACATGTAACACAGTGACTACAGTATATACAGAATGCACCTGTAAATATGTAGCACAGTGTCACAGTGGCCCATGTCCAGGGAAGTGTTGCACCTTCGACCCATGTCTGGGGAAATGTTGCACCTTTGACCCATGTCCGGGGAAATGTTGCACCTTTGACCCATGTCCGGGGAAATGTTGTGCCTTCGACCCATGTCCGGGGAAATGTTGCACCTTCGACCCATGTCCGGGGAAATGTTGCACCTTTGACCCATGTCCAGGGAAATGTTGCGGCCGTCACAGCAGCTGATATCCAGAAAGCCTTATTCCAGGGTACTGTGTACTACAGGACAGAGAATGGTGCTGCCCGCGAATCAGATGCAGCATGCAGGAAGGACAACCAATCGCAGCACATGACCAACGATCCTATAGCAGAGCAGGGCGTCTCCTCTGAGCACCAATAGGAAGTGCTGTGGCTCTATTTAAAGGGCATCCTTTCTCTTAGCAAGTTGCCCTAGCGTGGTTCCAGTTACGCCTAGTGCCTTGTTGTTATTTCTTGATTCCTATTCTGACTGATTTCCTGGTTAATACGATCCCGGCTTGTCTCGACTTCCCTGTATTCTGGCGCCCTGAATTCTGGCTTAGTATAACGGACCTCCATTTTCTTAACCCCTGCCTATGTGTGTTTTTTGTTGGTTTGCCCAGCTTAACCCGGCCATTATTAAGGACCGCTAGCTAGAGCATTGTGGGTTACTTTATTCTGCAGGTTCTTTTACTTTGTACTCCACCACTTTCTTTGTGTTCATCATTCTCAGTATTACTGACCATAACCCGGCCATTACTAAGGACCGGTTGGTCAGGGTCTGTTGGCTTACAGTCTGCAAGCGGGGTTACCCTATCCTGACACACAGTGACTATATACAGAATGCGCCTGTAAACATGTAACACAGTGACTATATACAGAATGCACCTGTAAACATGTAACACAGTGACTATATACAGAATGCATCTGTTTTCATGTAACACAGTTACTATATACAGAATGCACCTGTAAACATGTAACACAGTGACTATATACAGAATGCACCTGTAGACATGTAACACAGTGACTATATACAGAATGCACCTGTAAACATGTAACACAGTGACTATATACAGAATGCACCTGTAAACATGTAACAGTGACTATATACAGAATGCACCTGTAAACATGTAACAGTGACTATATACAGAATGCGCCTGTAAACATGTAACACAGTGACTATATACAGAATGCACCTGTAAACATGTAACACAGTGACTATATACAGAATGCACCTGTAAACATGTAACACAGTGACTATATACAGAATGCACCTGTAAACATGTAACACAGTGACTATATACAGAATGCACCCGTAAACATGTAACAGTGACTATATACAGCAGGGATGTCAAACTCACAGCCTCCCAGATGTTGATGCCTACAATTCCCAGAATTGCTTCAATGTAATTGATGGCCAGGTGATCATGGGAGTTGCAATTCAGAAACATCTGGGGGCCGGAGTTTGGCAGCCTTGATATACAGAATGCACCTGTAAACATGTAACACAGTGACTATATACAGAATGCACCTGTAAACATGTAACATAGTGACTATATACAGAATGTGCCTGTAAACATGTAACACAGTGACTATATACATAATACGCCTGTAAACATGTAACACAGTGACTATATACAGAATGCACCTGTAAACATGTAACACAGTGACTATATACAGAATGCGCCTGTAAACATGTAACACAGTGACTATATACAGAATGCGCCTGTAAACATGTAACACAGTGACTATATACAGAATTCACCTGTAAACATGTAACATAGTGACTATATACAGAATGTGCCTGTAAACATGTAACACAGTGACTATATACAGAATGCACCTGTAAACATGTAACACAGTGACTATATACAGAATGCGCCTGTAAACATGTAACACAGTGACTATATACAGAATGCGCCTGTAAACATGTAACACAGTGACTATATACAGAATTCACCTGTAAACATGTAACACAGTGACTATATACAGAATGCACCTGTAAACATGTAACACAGTGACTATATACAGAATGTGCCTGTAAACATGTAACATAGTGACTATATACAGAATGCACCTGTAAACCCATGAAGTGTTGCACCTTCGACCCATGTCCGGGGAAATGTTGCACCTTTGACCCATGTCTGGGGAAATGTTGCGCCTTCGACCCATGTCCGGGGAAATGTTGCACCTTCGACCCATGTCCGGGGAAATGTTGCACCTTTGACCCATGTCCGGGGAAATGTTGCGGCCGTCACAGCAGCTGATATCCAGAAAGCCTTATTCCAGGGTACTGTGTACTACAGGACAGAGAATGGTGCTGCCCGCGAATCAGATGCAGCATGCAGGAAGGACAACCAATCGCAGCACATGACCAGCGATCCTATAGCAGAGCAGGGCGTCTCCTCTGAGCACCAATAGGAAGTGCTGTGGCTCTATTTAAAGGGCTTCCTTTCTCTTAGCAAGTTGCCCTAGCGTGGTTTCAGTTACGCCTAGTGCCTTGTTGTTATTTCTTGATTCCTATTCTGACTGATTTCCTGGTTAATACGATCCCGGCTTGTCTCGACTTCCCTGTATTCTGACGCCCTGAATTCTGGCATTGTATAACGGACCTCCATTTTCTTAACCCCTGCCTATGTGTGTTTTTGTTGGCTTGCTCTGCTTAACCCGGCCATTATTAAGGACCGCTAGCTAGAGCATTGTGGGTTACTTTATTCTGCAGGTTCTTTTACTTTGTACTCCACCACTTTCTTTGTGTTGATCATTCTCAGTATTACTGACCATAACCCGGCCATTACGAAGGACCGGTTGGTCAGGGTCTGTTGGCTTACAGTCTGCAAGCGGGGTTACCCTATCCTGACACACAGTGACTATATACAGAATGCGCCTGTAAACTTGTAACACAGTGACTATATACAGAATGCGCCTGTAAACATGTAACACGGTGACTGTATACAGAATGCGCCTGTAAACATGTAACACCGTGACTATATACAGAATGCACCTGTAAACATGTAACACAGTGACTATATACAAAATGCGCCTGTAAACATGTAACAGTGACTATATACAGAATGCACCTCTAAACATGTAACACAGTGACTATATACAGAATGCACCTGTAAACATGTAACACAGTGACTATATACAGAATGCGCCTGTAAACATGTAACACAGTGACTATATACAGAATGCGCCTGTAAACATGTAACAGTGACTATATACAGAATGCACCTGTAAACATGTAACACAGTGACTATATACAGAATACGCCTGTAAACATGTAACAGTGACTATATACAGAATGCGCCTGTAAACATGTAACACAGTGACTATATACAGAATGCGCCTGTAAACATGTAACAGTGACTATATACAGAATGCACCTGTAAACATGTAAAACAGTGACTATATACAGAATGCACCTGTAAACATGTAACACAGTGACTATATACAGAATGCACCTGTAAACATGTAACACAGTGACTATATGACCGGTATACAAAATAGTTCCCGGTTAACAAGGTAATGCACCATACATGTCCATAGACGTATTATTCCTGTGGTATGTGGTAGTGCTGTGGTATAATCTCAATAATGCTAGAAAAAAGAAACCAAAATTGCGCAGTACATCAATTCAGCAATGCAGGCAATTGCATTCGACTTGTTAGCAAAAACAAAAAAGGGAAGAAACCACTGTGGTCTCTGCAGAAGTGGCCAAAATAGTGAAGAACAAAAAGATAGCATTCAATAATTATAAAACAACTCAGAGTGAAGAAGATAGGCAAACCTATAAAATTAGGCAGAAAGAGGCAAAGCAATTTATAAGGGCTTCCAAAGCACACGCAGAAGAGAAAATAGCTCAGTCAGCAAAAAAGGGGGACAAAACATATTTTAGATACATAAACGAGAAAAGAAAAGTAAAACAAGTATTAGTTAGATTAAAAACAAAGGAAGGAAGGTATGTAGAAGAGGATAAAAGTCTCGCTGACTGCCTCAATGAATATTTTTGTTCAGTCTTTGCAGAAGAAAAGGAAGGAAAGGGACCTCAGTTAGGAGAGAACACTAACGAGACAATTACATATCAGTTTACAGAGGAGGAGGTTCTACAGCAGCTGTCTAAAGTAAAGACAAATAAGTCAATGGGGCCTGATGGGATCCACCCTAAATTCTTAAAAGAGCTCAGTGATGTAATAGCAAAACCGTTAACAGATTTATTTAACCAATCCTTGCTAATGGGAGTCGTCCCAGAAGACTGGAAATTAGCAAATGTTGTGCCCATTCACAAGAAGGGTAGTAGGGAGGAATCTGGGAACTATAGGCCAGTTAGTCTTACGTCAGTAGTGGGGAAATTAATGGAAACCATGTTAAAGGAAAGGATTGTTGAACATCTAAAAACACATAGATTACAGGATCAGAAACAACATGGGTTTACCTCAGGGAGATCATGCCAAACTAATCTTATTGGCTTTTTTTGATTGGGTAACAAAAATAATAGACACAGGTGGTGCAGTAGACATTGCTTATTTAGATTTCAGTAAGGCTTTTGATACTGTTCCGCATAGAAGGCTTATCAATAAATTGCAATCTTTGAGCTTGGATTCCAATATTGTTGAATGGATTAAGCAGTGGCTGAGTGACAGGCAACAGAGGGTTGTGGTAAATGGCGTTTATTCGTCGCAAGGTCTTGTTACCAGTGGGGTACCTCAGGGGTCAGTACTTGGACCCATTCTCTTTAATATTTTTATTAGTGATATTGCAGAAGGTATTAATGGTAAAGTATGTCTTTTTGCTGATGACACAAAGATTTGCAACAGGGTTGACGTTCCTGGAGGGATCAGCCAAATGACAAATGATTTAGGTAAACTAAAAAAATGGTGGGAGTTGTGGCAATTGAGTTTTAATGTGGATAAGTGCAAGATAATGCACCTGGGACGTAAAAACCCAAGGGCTGAGTATAGAATATTTCATACAGTCCTAACCTCAACATCTGAGGAAAGGGATTTAGAGGTTATTATTTCAGAGGATCTAAGGGTAAGTAGTCAATGTAATAGAACAGCAGGAAATGCTGGCAGAATGCTTGGTTGTGTAGGGAGAGGTATTAGCAGTAGGAAAAGGGAAGTGCTCATGCCACTGTACAGAGCACTGGTGAGACCTCACTTGGAGTACTGTGTGCAGTACTGGAGACCGTATCTCCAGAAGGATATAGACATCTTAGAGAGAGTTCAGAGAAGGGCTACTAAAATGGTGTACGGCTTGAAGGAGAAAAGTTACCAGGAAAGGCTTAATGATCTTAACATGTACAGCTTGGAAAAAAGACGAGACAGAGGAGATATGATAGAAACATTTAAATACGTAAAGGGAATCCACAAGGTAGAGGAAGGGAGTATATTTAAAAGGAAACAAAATAGCAAAACAAGAGGACATAGTCTTAGATTAGAGGGGCAAAGGTTTAAAAGTAACATCAGGAAGCATTATTTTACTGAGAGGGTGGTGGATACATGGAACAGTCTTCCAGTTGAAGTGGTAGAGGCCAAAACAGTAATTGAATTTAAGCAGGCATGGGATAGGCATAAGGCTATCCTAAACAAAAGATAAATCCAAGTAAAGTATCCATGTAATTGGGCGACTAGATGGGCCGAAAGGTTCTTATCTGCGACATTTTTCTATGTTTCTATGTGATAATACAAATGCCAATATCCAACTCACATTCTATAGAGCCTATATCTGGCTCTGGGGCAGATCTCTTTATGGGTCTTTAGTAGTATTTTCAGGTGCCCATTGACCCCTTGGTGGCTCCTTATTTCCAGCAAATCTCCCCTGCAGTGAAATATAAATATATACCAGGCACTCCCCTGGTCTAATACAGTACAAAGCAATCAGAACGATGCAGGAGGCCAATTTTGAACTTACATACTTCTGAACCCCTATTGGCTCTAAGAATGGCGCGCAGGAATTCCCATAACCTTCTTTAATCAGGATAACAGGAAACAGCGATCATTAAAACCATTTATTATAATAGTTGCCATATCTCAGGGCGTCGATGTTCAATCCTCCTCCGCTTTTATGTTGTATCAAACCGGTTTAACACATTCTCTAATAGTTAATCAAAATAAAACTCTCATGTTTATTATATATTATTCTCTATTCTACCCACAACTATTACAACTTAACTATTAGAGAATGTCTTTGTTAAACCGGTTTAATACAACATAAAAGCGGAGGAAGATATGGCACGGGAGGACGCTCCAAGGTATTGGGCCGAAGGATCATTAATTCCGCGTTCCAGCTTGAGATGCAGGTCCACAGCGCCTGCGCTAAGATGGCGGAAGAGGTTGTGTAACTTCCATGTTTCACGCTGGGTGGCAGCGCAATTACGCATGCGCCAAGATGGCGAATCGTCAATTTTATACATGTGTTTTAGATTGAACATTTTAAGGACTTAGGCTGGCGGCACACTAGCAAACATTTTGCATCCGTCTGACCGTACTGTTTGCCGTCCGTCGTAGCTTTATAAAGGAGTCACTGAAACACAACACACGAAGCACATGCGCACTTTTTCACGGACGGGCAACGCAAATAGCTACGGACGTGAAAACAGCAGCGACGTGAAAAAGCTAAACGGACGCGGAAAGAACGCCGCCAACATGCATTTTCCTGTCAGCGTGAAGACGTCAGACATGCGCAGTCGTTTCACACGTGCAGGAGCTCTACACGCTGCACGTCCTCTCACCATCACAGCACGCGTTCGATCGGCCATGGATGCAGAGTACCTGATCCAGCTCGTCCAGCAGCATCCCGTGCTGTGGGACACCGCAAATTCCGAGTACAAGGACAAAGTAAAGAAAGGGAACGCATGGACTGAGGTCACCAAAGAGTTGATAGAGGATTATGATTCCATGCCGGAAAGTGTTAAAAAAAACAAAAGTATGTATAAATTTAAGTGGTATTCATATATATGGTGTCTCGCTGAATGTGTTAGCCAAGTGCGGTAAATGTGTTAGCCAAGTGCGGTAAAGGTATTAGCTAAGTGCGGTAAACGCAGGGCTCGAGTCGAGCGGGAACGAGCGGGAACGGCGTTCCCGCACTTCTCCCACAGCGGGAACGCTGCGGCAAAGCAGCGTTCCCGCTGCGGCCCGAGCCTGAAAGGCTGGAGCAGGCAGCCGCCGCACATTGCCGGCGGCCGCGTGCTTCCTGTTAGAACGGCCCGCTGACAGGAAGTGCCGTGGAGCCGCTCGCCTGGCTGTTTCATCGATCCCAGGCGAGCGGCTGCACTTCCTGTCAGCGGGCCGTTCTAACAGGAAGCACGCGGCCGCCGGGTGCACGCCGCAGAGAGGTGAGCTGGGGGGACAATATCCATGAGCTGGGGGGGGCAATATCCATGAGCTGGGGGGGGGGCAATATCCATGAGCTGGGGGGGCAATATCCATGAGCTGGGGGCACTATCCATGAGCTGGGGGGGCAATATCCATGAGCTGGGGGGCACTATCCATGAGCTGGGGGGGCAATATCCATGAGCTGGGGGGCACTATCCATGAGCTGGGGGGGCAATATCCATGAGCTGATGGGGGCAATATCCATGAGCTGGGGGGCAATATCCATGAGCTGGGGGGCACTATCCATGAGCTGGGGCAATATCCATGAGCTGGGGGCAGTATCCATGAGCTGGGGGCAATATCCATGAGCTGGGGGCACTATCCATGAGCTGGGGGGCACTATCCATGAGCTGGGGGGCAATATCCATGAGCTGGGGGCACTATCCATGAGCTGGGGGCAATATCCATGAGCTGGGGGCAATATCCATGAGCTGGGGGGCAATATCCATGAGCTGGGGGCACTATCCATGAGCTGGGGGCACTATCCATGAGCTGGGGGCAGTATCCATGAGCTGGGGGGGCAAATCCATGAGCTGGGAGGCAGTATCCATGAGCTGGGGGGCAAATCCATGAGCTGGGGGGCAATATCCATGAGCTGGGGGGCAATATCCATGAGCTGGGGGCACTATCCATGAGCTGGGGGCACTATCCATGAGCTGGGGGGCAAATCCATGAGCTGGGGGCAGTATCCATGAGCTGGGGGCAGTATCCATGAGCTGGGGGGGCAAATCCATGAGCTGGGAGGCAGTATCCATGAGCTGGGGGGCAAATCCATGAGCTGGGGGCATTATCCATGAGCTGGGGGCATTATCCATGAGCTGGGGGCAATATCCATGAGCTGGGGGGGCAATATCCATGAGCTGGGGGCACTATCCATGAGCTGGGGGGGCAATTCCATGAGCTGGGGGGCAGTATCCATGAGCTGGGGGCAGTATCCATGAGCTGGGGGGGCAAATCCATGAGCTGGGTGGCAGTATCCATGAGCTGGGGGACAGTATCCATGAGCTGGGGGGCATTTCCATGTGCTGGGGCATTTCCATGAGCTGGGGGGCATATCTATGATAGTGAGTATGGGCGCGACGCCATTTTTTCTGTATTTATGTATATCATGCTTGTAACACCAGTCCGTCGTTCTGCAGCTGTTCCTCTTTCCATGTTTTTGTTTTTGATCCCAAATGGGAAGTGTTTGGTGCGTGTATAAATAAAAGCCACCATCTTTGCCTCTCCTTGGCTGAAAAGCAGCTGGAGGGGCTTGGAGCTGCTCAGTAGAGCGGCCTTTTGGTTACAATTGTTAGGTACCCACTCTAAAGAGGTGCCTTGAAGTGGCGAGTGGGCTTACGTTGCAATGGCCATTGAAACAAACAAAACATCATTTTTGTTGTACATGGAACACATAGAAACGAGCGCAGATGACACTCTTTTTCCTTGTTATGTTTTATACATTGACTGGGCTGTTACTCCTGGCAGTTGCTGCCGCTCCGGTGAGTATGGGCGCGACGCCATTTTTTCTGTATTTAAGTTAGAGGACAGTCCAAACGCCTCGTCCCCCACAAAGGCGAATGGCACAGCAATGTCGGTGCCCGGTAATTTTTGTGGCTTTGGTATACTCAGGCTCCTGCTCTGAATTTTGGTCCACAGGGTCGAATTACAAAAAACCGTTGAGTCGGAGTCTTTGCCATATGATCCAATGTCGACATATGTGAATCTGTAGCTAGCGTCAGCTACTGCCATCAGACCAATAGAAAAAAAGTGTTTGTAATTCATATATAATGATCCACTTCGCTGTGGCTTGATAACGCGGATGTGTTTTCCGTCCACTGCTTCAATGCAGTTCGGGAAATCTGCTCTTTCTAGAAATCCATGAGATATACGGGCCCATGTTTCCTCGGTTGGCGTTGGTATACATTCTTCTTTCATGGTGTTCCAAATTGTTTTACACACTTTCCGTATCAGAATAGCTGCAGTTGATCTGCCGATACGAAACAAGTAATGTATGTCCTGTAAACTGCAGCCACTTGCAAGATACCTGCCAAAAAAAAAGGTTTAGGGTTATGAGTGCATTTATTAACTTTATGTCATTCTTTTTTAGTACAAGAAGTAATGATTAAGTGGCGCACCTTGAGGGATAATTACGTACGCAGCCTAAAGAAGCAGGAGGAAGGCTCACGATCAGGGTCGGGAGCAAAGAAGACCCGAAAATACATTTATGTTGATCAACTATCCTTCATTAAAAAAAGTTTAGAGCCAAGACCCACAGAAAGCAGAATCCAGGCTATACAATCAAGCTGCTCAGAATCAGGAGAGCCAACACCCTCAGCCTCAACAGAAGAGGGAGCAACCCAAGCCTTCCACTCAACGCCAACTAGCACCATCAATGTCAACACAGAAGTCTCAGAAGACGACCTACATATCATCCCTGAAGAAGGAGATGAAGCCACCCTGGTTCACGAATCTGGTGAAGGAAAAAAAAAGAAAACAGACGCAAAAGGGGAGCAGGTAATGTGGAGGAAGCTCTCATAAAATTCATGGAGTCGCACCATAGAAACATAGAAACATAGAAAAATGTCGTCAGATAAGAACCTTTCGGCCCATCTAGTCGCCCAATTACATGGATACTTTACCTGGATTTATCTTTTGTTTAGGATAGCCTTATGCCTATCCCATGCCTGCTTAAATTCAATTACTGTTTTGGCCTCTACCACTTCTACTGGAAGACTGTTCCATGTATCCACCACCCTCTCAGTAAAAAAATGCTTCCTGATGTTACTTTTAAACCTTTGCCCCTCTAATCTAAGACTATGTCCTCTTGTTTTGCTACTTTGTTTCCTTTTAAATATACTCCCTTCCTCTACCTTGTGGATTCCCTTTACGTATTTAAATGTTTCTATCATATCTCCTCTGTCTCGTCTTTTTTCCAAGCTGTACATGTTAAGATCATTAAGCCTTTCCTGGTAACGTTTCTCCTTCAAGCCTCAGAAATCGATGGCGGAAGAAGATGATGATGTTGCATTTCTGTATTTGCTTATACCTATGATGAAAAAATGATCATCACCACAGAATGCTAGTTTTGGAATCCAGACCATCCAAACACTGGATAGAATGCTTCATCAACCACCGAACCCTGCAACGTCACATACTACAGCAGCGCCATCGCAGACATCAACTTGTAGTGGATACTACGGTAGATTCCTGGAAGCACCAATGCACACCCATATGGCAGACTATGACAATTTGTAGTCGCTTTCTGTTCTTTGTTAATATAAAATATTCCCAAAGAAGTTTATTAGTTTAGTTTGTGATAAAAGGTTTATAATGTAGGTCTTAAAATTAGTTGTTTCTTTTAAATGCAAATCTGCATTTACTTTTCTCCGTTAACAAATGTTCGGTTTGCAATTTGTTGTTTATTAATAAAAAATCCCATTTTAAAATTGCAGCCTTTAACATAAGAAACAAAGAAAACATTTATTGGTGCAAAACTTTATCGGCTTCATAAGTTATTATGTCCGGTGTTTGCGTAATTGCAGCGCAAGATGGAAAATTCCAAATTTTCCCTGAGGGACAGCGCCGCTCACCACTCACTCCCTGGTGCTGATGGTGGTGGTGGGGGGGGGGGTTCTGGTATAATATGAGATCTTTGTGGGTATATATGGTATATGTGTGTATTTATTTTGGGTCGAAGTGGGTATATATGTTCTGTGTGTCTCAAGCTTAAATATACTGAGTGAGCACGGCAAGAAAACACTTTAGTTCAAGCAGCTAGTGTGCCGTTAGCCTTAATGGGACTTTTTTGGATAACAGTATATAAGGAGGCAGCAGAGAAGCCTTATGGGCGAAACGCGTTCTGGTAGCTATGCTTTAATGGTTTGTTTATAATAAAATATTTCCTGCTATCCTGATTAAAGAAGGTTATGGGAATTTCCTTATAATTATCCCAGAAGACACAGAGGCGAGTATTATGCTATCTTTTCTTTACTTTAGCCGATAGCAGCAAAGAATCTCTCTCAAATACAACAATAAAATATTTTGAGAGAAAAAAAACTGTTTTAAATACATATAACAATATAACAGTAATGGTATAGTCCAGTCCTTTCTTGACCAATCATCCTGCAGACCGCTCTATAAATCCTCAGGTAACCCTTGGCCTCTCCTCTTTTCTTTGCTGCTCACCGAGGAAAGATAAGTACTGGCAGCAACTGAATAAAGTTTATTTGCTTCTCCTGACGATTGTATTTTACTTTACACACGTTTTATCTCCGCTTTCATTTATTTGTGTGTAGTTACTTTGGTTCAAATAATGGTTTTATTAGGGTTTTGTATGTTTATAATTTATTTTGCCAGGTGTTATTTTGCCTTATATGCGTTTTTTATTTGCCCTGTTGCAGCGTGTTTTTTTTTCTCCGGGGAGACGAGTCTGACTCTCCGGTGGTTACTAGCGCGTTTCTGCGCTTTCCCTGCAAGTTTGTTACCGGGGGAGGCGTGGCTTTCGCGCCATTGAGTCTCTGAGGTAAAGATCGCGGCGCGCGCATGCACGTTTCGTCGCGTTCTGTTACCTCAGGGAAGTCCAGCGTTGTTTATACGCGGCAAGTGTTTTTTTTCTCTTGGAAATTTCATTTCAATAGGATTTATAATGTCCAATCCGGCCCTGTCGTCTCCCCCTGGGGTTTTGGTTCCTGTGACACACGCTCACAATCCGGCAGACGCATTATTGCTGCTCTGTCAGCTTTTTCTTCAAATTTAGAAAACACCATGGTCAGGGTGCTAGATAATCACTCACAGGGTTATTCAAAGAGAATCGAAAAGTCATCGCACGTTCGGTGACTTTTCGTTCTCTTCAATTCAGTTCGTTTTGCCGATCCCATTTCGGCAACCCTGCGGTGTATTCAGCAAACACCACAGGGCCGTCGAAGCGCAGGGAAAAGCTGCCGCAAACCCGACGAAAAGACACTGCAAAAACCCAGTGAATGCATGCCAAAAACCCGCAAAAACATCTGGATTAACCCGCCGAAGACACCGGAAAAACCCGAGCAGGAGCTGATCACCCGCAGCGAAGCCGCCGGAAAAAGTCAACACCGCAGACGAATGCAGTGAATAACTTAGCAAAACAGTTTGCTTGAATGATTGAAAAGTGAAACACTGTTTGCAAAGAAACTACTGAGTGAAAATGTCTGAAATTTACATATGATCCAATGAATGATAATAAAAAGGGAAGTTACAGAAAAAAGAAGTAAACTTAAAAAAAATTAATTTAAAAAAATCGGACTTTTAATAAAAATAAAAAAATCCAGAAAAATGCTTAACCCTTTCGCTGCTGAGGCTTTTTCCACCTCTGTGCTGAGGTCATTTTTACCGGTTTTGCGCATCATGTTTAAATGCGTTTTGAAGGCTTATTTTATTATATGACCCAGACATATTATATATCATTCTTTCCGTCAGACTCGGCAGATTCATAATATGTCATTATTATATGTATACGTCATGTTCTGTCTGTATATTATAACAAAAAATGCAATAAAATATGAATTTTCAATAATTTACAACGTGTAAAGTGTTTTTTCTTCACATTTTAACATGCGAGCAATTGCGGTTATATTTTGTATGGGGTGCGCTTGTTAAAAAAATTAGAGATGGGGTCTCGTTACATTTTTTTTGGGGAAAATTACACGATTTTTAACAAACGCACCGCATACAAAAATCGTTAGTGCAGCATCATTGTTCACATTATAATTGAAATGGGAACAATATTGCTGCATTAACAAACCAAAAAAAAGAAAAAAAATGGTTTTTTTTTATAATTTTCTTTTATTTTTATTTTTCATTTTTTTTTTTTTACAAACTTTTTCACAGTAGTGTTTGGTATCGTTGGAATGGCCATGCTCTGGCCGATCCAACAGTACCAAACTTTAACCCCTAGCTGCCACGGATCGGGAGATAGGGAGTTCATTGGAACCCCCATCTCCACCGTTGGTGGCAGCTAGGGGTTAACTCTAGGACTGGCGTCATCGTGCTATGCACGATGACGCCAGTCCTCAGGGGGAGTTCCAGGAGGCTTGGCCGACATCCAAGATGTCGGCCAGCTCCGGGAAAGGATCACGAACCGGTGCTTTTCAGCGCTGATTCGTGATCCGGCACCCCAGGGGTTAATGACAGCCACCGTTTGGAAGGGCAGGGTGTGCCCTTCCAAGCGGTGTCTGTTTTAACCCCCTGCTCCCCGGCGATCGGGAGGGAGGAGGTCCGAAGGACCTCCCCTCCCTTTCAGGCGCCTCCTCCGCACATGCGGGGGGGCGCCTGAATTAGGTGTCATCGCGTCGCCGCGATTACACCTAATGTCCCCGCCGGGCTCCCGAGTGCTGGGCTGACATCCAAGATGTCAGCCCGCACCGGGGGGGTGCAGCAATCCGCCGGAATCCGGCGGATTGCTGCCTCCTGTGCTCGGACGCGCTGAGCGCGTCCGTAGCACAGGAGAACCACTTGGCTGGACGCGCTGAGCGCGTCCTTAGCGGCCAAGTGGTTAAATTATCCTAAAAAATCTATAAATAAAGAGACTTTTTGCTGCAGAATTTTATAATGAACGGTTTATTAGATATTGAATTAAAACGGGAATATTTTTAACATTGAAGCCTATGGGATTCTCCTGAATAAACCTGTCGAATGAAACCACCGAACAGCAGGGCACTAGGGGAACCTTTCACTGCTGGTTTGTGTTCTCTGAATAGACGAAGCATTGCTTTTTCATGGGGATTTCACTGCCCTCGAACAGGCACCGAACAGACGCTGTATGTGCAGGCAATTCGACAGGATTTGGCGAATTGCCTGCTCTCTGAATAGCCGAATGGCCAGGAAAGGTAACCGAACGCTGAATTTTCATCGTTTGGTTCCTTTTCTCCAGTCATTCGGATCTCTTTGAATAACCCTGTCAGCCAGGAGATCGGCTATGAATACCCCGGCCTCAAACAGATATTTATCCATTGAATCTGTCCCTGGGACTTCGAGAGGGAGAAGAGCGACTCCCGAAAAATACAGCTCATAAAAAATGTATGGTAACCCGTGTATCTCATGACGTTCCACAGTACACCACTGTGGCTAAATAAAGGGGCCGAATGACCCAGGCCGCCAAAAGGAAAGGCCCCATTGGAGAAAATAATGCTGATAGTTGCTCAGATGATTTGTTTGAGGAAGACATTTCAGAATCTGAGGTGAGCTCCGATCCGGATTATACTCTGCTTCCCTCTGAGGTGAGCTCCGATCCGGATTATACTCCGCTTCCCTCTGAGGTGAGCTCCGATCCGGATTATACTCCGCTTCCCTCTGAGGTGAGCTCCGATCCGGATTATACTCCGCTTCCCTCTGAGGTGAGCTCCGATCCGGATTATACTCCGCTTCCCTCTGAGGTGAGCTCCGATCCGGATTATACTCAGTTTCCCTCTGAGGTGAGCTCCGATCCGGATTATACTCCGCTTCCCTCTGAGGTGAGCTCCGATCCGGATTATACTCTGCTTCCCTCTGAGGTGAGCTCCGATCCGGATTATACTCTGCTTCCCTCTGAGGTGAGCTCCGATCCGGATTATACTCCGCTTCCCTCTGAGGTGAGCTCCGATCCGGATTATACTCCGCTTCCCTCTGAGGTGAGCTCCGATCCGGATTATACTCCGCTTCCCTCTGAGGTGAGCTCCGATCCGGATAATACTCCGCTTCCCTCTGAGGTGAGCTCCGATCCGGATTATACTCCGCTTCCCTCGGAGGTGAGCTCTGATCCGGATTATACTCCGCTTCCCTCTGAGGTGAGCTCCGATCCGGATTATACTCCGCTTCCCTCGGAGGTGAGATCCGATCCGGATTATACTCAGCTTCCCTCTGAGGTGAGCTCCGATCCGGATTATACTCCGCTTCCCTCTGAGGTGAGCTCCGATCCGGATTATACTCTGCTTCCCTCTGAGGTGAGCTCCGATCCGGATTATACTCTGCTTCCCTCTGAGGTGAGCTCCGATCCGGATTATACTCTGCTTCCCTCTGAGGTGAGCTCCGATCCGGATTATACTCCGCTTCCCTCTGAGGTGAGCTCCGATCCGGATTATACTCCGCTTCCCTCTGAGGTGAGCTCCGATCCGGATTATACTCCGCTTCCCTCTGAGGTGAGCTCCGATCCGGATAATACTCCGCTTCCCTCTGAGGTGAGCTCCGATCCGGATTATACTCCGCTTCCCTCGGAGGTGAGCTCCGATCCGGATTATACTCCGCTTCCCTTGGAGGTGAGCTCCGATCCGGATTATACTCCGCTTCCCTCTGAGGTGAGCTCCGATCCGGATTATACTCCGCTTCCCTCTGAGGTGAGCTCCGTTCCGGATTATACTCAGTTTCCCTCTGAGGTGAGCTCCGATCCGGATTATACTCCGCTTCCCTCTGAGGTGAGCTCCGTTCCGGATTATACTCCGCTTCCCTCGGAGGTGAGCTCCGTTCCGGATTATACTCCGCTTCCCTCTGAGGTGAGCTCTGTTCCGGATTATACTCCGCTTCCCTCTGAGGTGAGCTCCGATCCGGATTATACTCCGCTTCCCTCTGAGGTGAGCTCTGTTCCGGATTATACTCAGCTTCCCTCTGAGGTGAGCTCCGATCCGGATTATACTCCGCTTCCCTCTGAGGTGAGCTCCGTTCCGGATTATACTCCGCTTCCCTCGGAGGTGAGCTCCGTTCCGGATTATACTCCGCTTCCCTCTGAGGTGAGCTCCGATCCGGATTATACTCCGCTTCCCTCGGAGGTGAGCTCCGTTCCGGATTATACTCCGCTTCCCTCTGAGGTGAGCTCCGATCCGGATTATACTCAGCTTCCCTCGGAGGTGACCCAGACATGTTATATATCGTTCTTTCCGTCAGACTCGGCAGATTCATAATATGTCATTATTATAAGTATACGTCATGTCCTGTCTGTATATTATGACAAAAAATGCAATAATGTTTGAATTTTTAATCATCTGCAGTGTGTAAAGTGGTTTTTTTCACATTTTAGCACATGAGCGTTTGCGGTTATGTTTTCTATGGGGTGCGCTTGAACAAAAATTAGAAATGGGGACTCGTTAAAGTTTTTGGGGGGAATTACGTTATTTTTAGAAAACGCACTCCATAGAAAAAAATCATTAGTGCAGCATAATTGTTCACATTATAATTGAAATGGTAACAATATTGCTGCATTAATAAAAACAACACACAAAAAAAAAATATTAATTTTAATTTTTATTTTACTTTGTACCTGGTCATGCTTAGGCCTTTCAAATGACCCTTAGGCCTTACCCTACATGACCTCCACGGTTCAGGAGATATGGGGGTTCAAAGGATCCCCCTATCTCCACCAGGGGATTTCTTTGGGAAATCCGCGGGCAGCTAGGGGTTCCCTGGCTAACTGACGTCATTGCACCATGTGCGATGACGATAGGTAACCAGGGAGGACCCGGAGGTGGAGCCACCATCCAAGATGGTGGCCCCCACCGGAGCTAGGCTGCGACACAGCACCGGACAGCTCTGTATCGTAACCCTGTATGTGAGGGGTTAAAACCAGGCACCACTTAAAAGGGGGGCTCTCTCCCCTTTTAAGCGGTGCTTGGTTTGAGCGGCTGCAACCTCCCAATCGGGAGGGAGAGGGATCTGAAAGGATCCCCCCTCCCTTTTGTGCGATGTCCCGGGGTCGCCCGAAAATTACGTCATGACGCGATGACATCATTTACGTGGGGCGGCCCTTAAATGATGCCTCTGACTTCGGGGAAGTCAGACGCTGCGGGACCCCGGAGGAGAGAGGTGAGTATCTCTCCAGGCTCCCCTGAGCGGATGACGTGTGGGGAACGTCCTCCGCATATATAGCGGGAGTCAATGAGGACGTTCCCCACACGTCATCCACAGCGAAGGGGTTAAAGGTGTGCCACGACAAATTATTCGATTTCTAGGTCCTTTGACCAAATTGATGGACTCAATAGAGAGGAATCTTCTCACCAATGAGAAGCCTGATCTATTCGAGTACAGAGGCTGGGTGCATAGAATGATATGCATGTTCGGAAATATAAATTCGGCTCTATCAAGCGAAAGGAGACGCTCAATACTCCTAAAAGTTGATCCCAAATTGGCAACTTTGGCACATAACGAGCCTGGACCTTCGGCCGAGGGTCTTCTATTTGGGAATGGCATATTTAAAGAAATGACCGAATATTCGGGGTCCATCTCTGCTGTTAAGAAGGTCAGAGCTAACATTCAGAAAGTCTTTCCGAGCAGGGTTTTCGATAGGGCCGGGAAAAGCAGGGGCCATTTTCCCGGTCGTACCCCCTAGTCTACATCCAAAGGCTCCTTTAGATCTTCACATTCAGAGGGTACCAAGAATCCTTACGTTTACCAACAAAGGACTAGATTCACTCGACAACGCGGTTCCTGGGTTCCAAGGAGATCGGGATCGTTTGTGGAGTATGGTTTAACTCCAACATTCTTCCCCAGGAGAGGTGGGGGGCAGAGACAATAGATCATTGGGTCCTTCAGACAGTCATGGGTTTCAAAATAGATTTCGTTGCTCAACCAATTCAAGCTATACCTCCAGGGAGTCTGGTAATGTCCAAAGAGGACATCAATTTTAATACACAAGAAGTAGAAAAGCTCTTGAAGAAAAATGCAATAGAGAAGGTCATCCCTCGTCACAAGGAGGTATTTGTGAGAAATCTATTTCTTGTAAAAAAGAAAGATGGCGACTTTCGTCCAGTCATCAATCTGAAACATCTAAACGAATACGTGGCGTACAACCACTTCAAAATGGAAGGCATTCCAACGTTAAAAGGAGTTTTATCTCCGTGAGATTGGATGGTCAAAATAGACCTGAAGGACGCCTATCTGGCAATCCGGTAACTTTGTTAAGCAGAGATTCTCTTCAATTTCAATGGGATAACACATTATGGAGGTTCAAGGTTCTGCCCTTTCAGCCTCTCATCAGCTCCAAGGTGTTTTACCAAATTAATGAGACCAGTGGTGTCCTATCTTCGGGGCAGAGGAGTACGTCTGGTAATCTACCTAGACAATATACTCCTCTTGGCGGAGGACCAACTCTCACTAGTAATTCACAGAGATTGGACGATCAATCTCTTATCCAACTTGGGGTTCAAAATAAATCACAAGAAATTGATCTTAACACCGACCCAATCCATCGAATTTCTAGGATTTTTTTTTTCTTCAAAAAGGTTTTTATTTTGCAAATCAATCCGCAGTACAACAAATACAAAGAAAGTATAGCCACGCAGGGCTAAAGTACGGAAAAGTCAGTTAAAAAGTGTAGATTTTCAGAAGGTACAGAAAGACAATTATGAATTAGCGTAAAGGAACTCCACAGAAGGACATTCGGTCATTTCCGCGGGACGATGGTATAAAATGAAAACAGGGGGGATGGTGTAGAAGAGGGAGAGGGGAAAAAAAATAAGGGAAACGGTAGTGGTCATTTACGTGACTCTCCGGGCTCACTCCCAGGGGTCTGGGCCTTGGGGTCTGGGCCTTGGGGTCTGGACCATGGGGTCTGGGCCCTGGGGTCTGGGCCTTGGGGGTCTGAGGTCTGGGCCCGGGGTATGGCCTTGGGGTCTGGGCCATGGGGTCTGGGCCCTGGGGTCTGGGCCCAGTGGTCTGGGCCCAGGGGACTGGGCCCTGGGGTCTGGGCCTTGGGGTCTGGGCCTAGGGCCTTGGGGTCTGGGTCTTGGGGTCTGGGCCCAGGGGTCTGGGCCTTGGGGTCTGGGCCCTGGGGTCTGGGCCTTGGGGTCTGGGCCCTGGGGTTTGAGCCTTGGGGTCTGGGCCTAGGGCCTTGGGGTCTGGGCCCTGGG
This sequence comes from Leptobrachium leishanense, assembly GCA_009667805.1. Lineage (NCBI taxonomy): Eukaryota > Metazoa > Chordata > Amphibia > Anura > Megophryidae > Leptobrachium > Leptobrachium leishanense. The sequence goes on from RXON01000260.1 coordinate 21,406, forward strand.
TCTTGGCTTTGGGCCTTGGGGTCTGGGCCTTGGGGTCTGGGCCCTGAGCCCTGGGCCCAGGGGTCTGGGCCTTGGGGTCTGGGCCCAGGCCCTGAGGTCTGGGCCCTGGGGTCTGGGCTTTGGGGTCTGGGCCTTGGGGTCTGGGCCCGGGGTATGGCCTTGGGGTCTGGGCCCTGGGGGTCTGGGCCTTGGGGGTCTGGGCCATGGGGTCTGGGCCTTGGGGTCTGGGCCCTGGGCCTAGGGCCTTGGGGTCTGGGCCCTGGGTCTTGGCCTTGGGGTCTGGGCCCAGGGGTCTGGGCCTTGGGGTCTGGGCCCTGGGGTCTGGGCCTTGGGGTCTGGGCCCTGGGCCTTGGGGTCTGGGCCCTGGGGTCTGGGCCTTTGGGTCTGGGCCTTGGGGTCTGGGCCCTGGGTCTTGGGGTCTGGGCCTTGGTGTCTGGGCCCTGGGGTCTGGGCCCTGGGGTCTGGGCCTTGGGGTCTGGGCCTAGGGCCTTGGGGTCTGGGCCCTGGGTCTTGGCCTTGGGGTCTGGGCCTTGGGGTCTGGGCCCTGGAGTCTGGGCCCAGGGGTCTGGGCCTTGGGGTCTGGGCCCAGGCCCTGAGGTCTGGGCCCTGGGGTCTGGGCTTTGGGGTCTGGGCCTTGGGGTCTGGGCCCGGGGTATGGCCTTGGGGTCTGGGCCCTGGGGTCTGGGCCCTGGGGTCTGGGCACTGGGGTCTGGGCACTGGGGTCTGAGTCTGGGGTCTGGGCCTTGGGGTCTGGGCCCTGGGGTCTGGGCCCAGGGGTCTGGGCCTTGGTGTCTGGGCCTTGGGGTCTGGGCCCAGGCCCTGAGGTCTGGGCCCTGGGGTCTGGGCCTTGGGGTCTGGGCCCTGGGGTCTGGGCCTTGGGGTCTGGGCCTTGGGGTCTGGGCCCTGGAGTCTGGGCCCAGGGGTCTGGGCCTTGGGGTCTGGGCCCAGGCCCTGAGGTCTGGGCCCTGGGGTCTGGGCTTTGGGGTCTGGGCCTTGGGGTCTGGGCCCGGGGTATGGCCTTGGGGTCTGGGCCCTGGGGTCTGGGCCCTGGGGTCTGGGCACTGGGGTCTGGGCACTGGGGTCTGAGTCTGGGGTCTGGGCCCTGGGGGTCTGGGCCCTGGGGGTCTGGGCCTTGGGGTCTGGGCCTAGGGGTCTGGGCCCTGGGTCTTGGCCTTGGGGTCTGGGCCCCGGGCCTTGGGGTCTGGGCCCAGGGGTCTGGGCCCAGGGGTCTGGGCCTTGGGGTCTGGGCCCTGGGGTCTGGGTCTTGAGGTCTGGGCCTTGGTGTCTGGGCCCTGGGCCTTGGGGTCTGGTGTCTGGGCCTTGGGGTCTGGGCCCTGGGCCTTGGGGTCTGGGCCTTGGGGTCTGGGCCTAGGGCCTTGGGGTCTGGGTCCTGGGTCTTGGCCTTGGGGTCTGGGCCCAGGGGTCTGGGCCTTGGGGTCTGGGCCTTGGGGTCTGGGCCCTGGGTTCTGGGCCCAGGGGTCTGGGCCTTAGTGTCTGGGCCTTGGGGTCTGGCCCAGGCCCTGAGGTCTGGGCCCTGGGGTCTGGGCCTTGGGTCTGGGCCTTGGGGTCTGGGCCGGGGTATGGCCTTGGGGTCTGGGCCCTGGGGGTCTGGGCCTTGGGGGTCTGGGGTCTGGGCCATGGGGTCTGGGCCTTGGGGTCTGGGCCTATGGCCTTGGGGTCTGGGCCCTGGGTCTTGGCCTTGGGGTCTGGGCCCAGGGGTCTGGGCCTTGGGGTCTGGGCCTTGGGGGTCTGGACCTTGGGTCTGGGCCCTGGGGGTCTGGCCCTGGGCCTTGGGGTCTGGGCCTTGGGGTCTGGGCCCTGGGCCTTGGGGTCTGGGCCTTGGTGTCTGGGCCCTGGGCCTTGGGGTCTGGGCCTTGGGGTCTGGGCCTTGGGGTCTGGGCCCTGGGTCTGGGCCTTGGGGTTTAGGCCCAGGGGTCTGGGCCCAGGGGTCTGGGCCCAGGGACTGGGCCCAGGGGTCTGGGCCTTGGGGTCTGGGCCCTGGGGTCTGGCGTCTGGGCCTTGGGGTCTGGGCCCGGGGTATGGCCTTGGGGTCTGGGCCCTGGGGTCTGGGCCCTGGGGTCTGGGCACTGGGGTCTGGGCACTGGGGTCTGAGTCTGGGGTCTGGGCCTGGGGTCTGGGCCTGGGGTCTGGGCCTTGGGGTCTGGGCCTAGGGGTCTGGGCCCTGGGTCTTGGCCTTGGGGTCTGGGCCCCGGGCCTTGGGGTCTGGGCCCAGGGGTCTGGGCCCAGGGGTCTGGGCCTTGGGGTCTGGGCCCTGGGGTCTGGGTCTTGAGGTCTGGGCCTTGGTGTCTGGGCCCTGGGCCTTGGGGTCTGGTGTCTGGGCCTTGGGGTCTGGGCCCTGGGCCTTGGGGTCTGGGCCTTGGGGTCTGGGCCTAGGGCCTTGGGGTCTGGGGCCTGGGTCTTGGCCTTGGGGTCTGGGCCCAGGGGTCTGGGCCTTGGGGTCTGGGCCTTGGGGTCTGGGCCCTGGGTTCTGGGCCCAGGGGTCTGGGCCTTAGTGTCTGGGCCTTGGGGTCTGGGCCCAGGCCCTGAGGTCTGGGCCCTGGGGTCTGGGCCTTGGGGTCTGGGCCTTGGGGTCTGGGCCCGGGGTATGGCCTTGGGGTCTGGGCCCAGGGGTCTGGGCCCTGGGGGTCTGGGCCTTGGGGGTCTGGGGTCTGGGCCATGGGGTCTGGGCCTTGGGGTCTGGGCCCTGGGGTCTGGGCCTTGGGGTCTGGGCCTATGGCCTTGGGGTCTGGGCCCTGGGTCTTGGCCTTGGGGTCTGGGCCCAGGGGTCTGGGCCTTGGGGTCTGGGCCTTGGGGTCTGGACCTTGGGGTCTGGGCCCTGGGGTCTGGGCCCTGGGCCTTGGGGTCTGGGCCTTGGGGTCTGGGCCCTGGGCCTTGGGGTCTGGGCCTTGGTGTCTGGGCCCTGGGCCTTGGGGTCTGGGCCTTGGGGTCTGGGCCTTGGGGTCTGGGCCCTGGGGTCTGGGCCTTGGGGTTTAGGCCCAGGGGTCTGGGCCCAGGGACTGGGCCCAGGGTCTGGGCCTTGGGGTCTGGGCCCTGGGGTCTGGCGTCTGGGCCTTGGGGTCTGGGCCTTGGGGTCTGGGCCTGGGGGTCTGGGCCCGGGGTTTGGGCCCTGGGGTCTGGGCCCAGGGGTCTGGGCCCAGGGGTCTGGGCCTTGGGGTCTGGGCCTTGGGGTCTGGGCCCAGGGTCTGGGCCTTGGGGTCTGGGCCCAGGGTCTGGGCCTTGGGGTCTGGGCCCTGGGTCTGTGCCCTGGGTCTGGGCCTTGGGGTCTGGGCTTTAGGGCCTGGGCCTTAGGGTCGGGGTCTGGGCCTTAGGGTCGGGGTCTGGAGTCTGGGGTCTGGGCCTTGGAGTCTGGGGTCTGGGCACTGGGGTCTGGGCACTGGGGTCTGAGTCTGGGGTCTGGGCCCTGGGGTCTGGGCCTGGGGGTCTGGGCCCTGGGGTCTGGGCCCTGGGCCTTGGGGTCTGGGCCTTGGGGTCTGGGGTCTGGGCCCTGGGTCTTGGGGTCCAGGCCCAGGGTCTGGGCTTTGTGGTCCGGGCCCTGGGGTCTTGGCCCTGGGGTCTTGGCCTTGGGGTCTGGGTCTTGGCCCTGGGGTCTGGGGTCTGGGCCTTGGGGTCTGGGCCTTGGGGTCTGGGAGTCGGGGTCTGGCCCTTGGGGTCTGGGCCCAGGAGTCTGGGCCCAGGAGTGGGCCCTCGGTCTAGGCTGGGCCCTGACTCACCACTCCGCTGTCTTCCTTCCTTCAGCTCTTCTTTTCTTCTCCTTTTCTTCTATCTTCAGCCCGGGCCCTCCAGCTCAGGCGCGCAGCTTCACTGAGTGGAGGGGGCGGAGCCAAAGCAATGTGCTTGGGAGGCCCCCACACGCTGCTTGGCCCCACCCAGCCAGCCAGTGAAGCTGCCAGGAGCCGGAGGAGACACAGTGTCTCCTCTGGCTCCTGCTGCAGAGACACATCGCCGGATTCGGACTCCGAGTCCGATACCGGAGCTGTAAAAGGGCAATGCCACTGCCGAGGGGGACCCGGCCCCCCAGGCCCCGGTGGCCCGGGCCCCCATCGGGCCTTGGCCCCTTATGGCAGCATGGGGCGTAATGCCCTGATGGCGGCCCTGGAGGAGTGGAAGAGGTACCTTGGGAAGGTTTACGGGGTTTACTACTGCCAAACCTCCTATCACGAATCTGGTCATCGAGAGCTATACAATAATCAATCAGATCGTCTAGCCACTCAGGTAGCAACATAGGGGCTAATTCATACATTAGAGTATCAGAAATTCCCTCTAAGAAGGCCGTAGTAAATGCATCGTTAGGCCATTGCAATTCTGCTGCCACAGTTTTGAACTCGATGGCGCAAAGATTTTTCTGTTAGGTGGTTAATGACATAACCCACCTTAGCGCTGTCTGTGAGGCACATCCCAGGATTAAGTTCAAACATGATATCAATCTGCGTAATATATCCCCTGCAAGAACCAGATTTACCATCAAAAGAAATGGGTGTTTTCAAACTCACATGGGATACTTCAGCAACAATCAGGGAAGAAACATTTACTGCATGAGAAAAAACATTTACCATAGGCGAAGATGGTGGTGAAGCTTTGCTGGACTGATTCATCAGTAAACCCAAAGCCTGAGCAAACTGGTCCATGCAGTGGTCCTGCTCCTCTTGTTTAGTGATTATATCACTGAGTTTAGATATCAACACAGTTAAATCTGTCGGATCCATATATGGCCCGACGCAATGTCACGTTTGCTATGGGGTTCACCCCTGATAACCACGATTTGGATCCTTTTGGACAGACCTATGTGATTCTCGATTTTCCAGCAGTCAGGACTGCTAATCCTAGCACTCCCAGTCAGGGAGGTCAGACAGTACTCCAATACTAGATACCACTCAGTAGCAAATGATTTTGTGACCAAGTGTCTACTGAGCAAAAGCAGGTTAACTATGCATGGACAGAGATAGTGCATTAGTGTCATACAACATGGGTTAACATAAGCGTGGTCAAAAGAGAAATCCGAGTTGGCACCAGAGAGGGTAGTCATACAGGCAAGGTTGGCAACAGAGGTGGTAGTCGTACAGGCAGGGTTGACAACAGAGAGGACACCCATATAGTTTGTCTCAGCAAGGTAGAATGGAGGTTCAATGAATTCAGCACCCTGCAGGGCAGGCCTACAATTGCAAGTTGCGTGATATATCCTGCACATACACTCAGTGTCCGCAGAGAGCACTATGAGTATACAAAGAGAGTCAGAGAGAGAATCGTGAAACAGGCAGTCTGGGTCAAACATAAGCGGGGTCCTCATACAGGCAATAACGGAAACTAGGCAAGGGAAACACTGAGACACAAAGTGAATACAGCTGGTGATGTGGGAATAATTCCATGTCAGGGCGACGAGCAGAATCTTGTGCCCTGGCTTTAAAGCCGGGCTCCGTCTCATCACGCCAAGCCCCGCCCCTCCAGACGCCGGCCGGTCAGCCCAAACTCTTTTGACACCCGGCCAGCCAGCAACACTGCCGGGTGTCCAGACCCCCCAGATAGTGCAGCAGGAGCCGATGATGTGACACAGAGGATCCTGTGATCATCCACCACTGTTGTCTTGCGTGGCCGTCCAGGCCTTTTTAGGTTGCTGAGCTCACCAGGTCATTCCTCTTTCCTCAGAATGTATAAACTGTTGGTTTGGCCGCTGCTAATGTTACCGCTATCTCTCTGATGGGTTTGTTGTGTTTTTGAAGCGTTACAATGATCAGTTTCTCTTGTATGGAGGGCTCCTCTGAACACATGATGCAGCTTCACAGCAACAGATTCCAAATGCAAAAACCACACTTTGATCCCAAGATGGATTTTGTTTCTGGGGGGCATTAAATAAAGGCCCACCAGTCTACCTCATGACTGAAATGCAGCGTGAGCAGTGATGGTTCGCTACATAGCAGCCTGTGGCTTCATTTTTTGGATAGGACTCACCTTCACTAGAGGTGCCTTGACGTTGGCAGGTGAGCTTACACTGTTAATGGCCATTAAAAGAAACCAAAGCCTCTTATTGTGTTTTGTTTCACATGGTGTAATAGGAATAAGCGCAGATGACGTTTTTCTTCTTGTTACACTTAGAAGCAGCTCCAGACCTTTTACCGGCTGAACGGATGAAGAAATAATGGAGTCGTCGCACCTGACCATGAAACTGCTTTTCATTCAATTGTCCAATTACTTTTGGTCCCTTGTAAAAGGGGGTGTGGCTTATCGTAAACTGTAATTCCTAAACCCTTCCTCCAGTTTGGATATAAATCCCCTCAAATTAACCCTGAGAGTGTGACCTTTCACCCCAAATCCATTACTGAACTAGAGCTGGAGTAGGATTTGGTAAATACCGGAAAAAATCAAAAATTGTGCCGGTGTCCAAATATATATGGACCTAACTGTCAGTGTATCACAGAGCTGCAAAGTAATACTGTCACAATGTCATTCATTTAAATAAAAATGATTATATTAGCATAATTTATATATGTGTTACCTTTCCTCACTCTTTTTGCAGGGAGGGGCCTGAATTCCTCTTCGTCGCCCAGGTGAGACCCCCCACCCCCTAGCCGTGCGGTCCAGGTGATTCCCTGGCAGCTGATTGTGGGTCCGCCCCAGACTCGGGGGGGCCCGGGGGCAGTGGCACTCACTGCACCCCTGGTGGTTATGCTCCTGGTATTGTGGCTTTGTTTGCGGATTCTTGTGACCCGGCTTGGCCGCTCGCCTGTGTCTCAATCTGACCTCCACTTATGGCTGTACTTTTTCTCACCTTTTTGGCTACAGCGCCAACTCGGCCACAGTAGAGTTTTGTAGGTTCTGTGAGCTGGGTATGGGTGGCCTTAATGCTCTCATGGCAGATCATGTGACATGAAAGTCAGTTCAGCAGGGGTTTAAGGGACATGTAGTTGTTGTGTATTGATTATGCTTATACTTCCTGTTTCCTGCTCTGACCTCTGACCTGGAGGCAGTTCTATGATCCAGCATGATTCCTCACACAAGCAGCTTGCAGGGTCTTCATTTCTATACATGAAACATGGTGTCAGAAGTAACTAGAATCAGGACTGAGCCTCTTGTCTGGAGCTCGGCAGCTTTGGGAAACTACACAGGTTTGTGAACTGTGGACTAAGACTGGTCCTTGTGGATTTTTTTTTCTTTTTTCTATTTGAGAGCTCAGAGGCTTCCTGGCAATATGGCTGCAATGAATTGCAAACCTCCCCCAGAGGAGATGAGAATGAATGGAGATTGGAGCAGCAACTGGGAATCTTTCAGAGCTGAATTTGAAGATTATTCCCCGGCTACAGGATTGATTGAGAAATCTGCAGCAGTGCAGGCAGCAACTCTGAGGAGAGTGATGGGCAGTGAATGCAGGCAGCAACTCTGAGGAGAGTGACGGGCAGTGAATGCAGGCAGCAACTCTGAGGAGAGTGACGGGCAGTGAATGCAGGCAGCAACTCTGAGGAGAGTGACGGGCAGTGAATGCAGGCAGCAACTCTGAGGAGAGTGACGGGCAGTGAATGCAGGCAGCAACTCTGAGGAGAGTGACGGGCAGTGAATGCAGGCAGCAACTCTGAGGAGAGTGACGGGCAGTGAATGCAGGCAGCAACTCTGAGGAGAGTGACGGGCAGTGAATGCAGGCAGCAACTCTGAGGAGAGTGACGGGCAGTGAATGCAGGCAGCAACTCTGAGGAGAGTGACGGGCAGTGAATGCAGGCAGCAACTCTGAGAAGAGTGACGGGCAGTGAATGCAGGCAGCAACTCTGAGGAGAGTGACGGGCAGTGAATGCAGGCAGCAACTCCGAGAAGAGTGACGGGCAGTGAATGCAGGCAGCGCCTCTGAGTGACGGGCAGTGAATGCAGGCAGCATCTCTGAGTGACGGGCAGTGAATGCAGGCAGCGTCTCTGAGTGACGGGCAGTGAATGCAGGCAGCGTCTCTGAGTGACGGGCAGTGAATGCAGGCAGCGCCTCTGAGTGACGGGCAGTGAATGCAGGCAGCGTCTCTGAGTGACGGGCAGTGAATGCAGGCAGCGTCTCTGAGTGACGGGCAGTGAATGCAGGCATGTGTATAAACACAATGTGAACCTCACAGCGGAGCAGCAAGAAAATGTTCCAGCCATTCTACAAGCACTGGAAGCTTATTTCAAACCTGCTAAAAACCTCATTTATGAAAGGTATGTGTTTGGGTGCTGCACACAAGAAGAGGGAGAATCTTTTGATAACTTTGTTACACGCCTGAGAGAAAAGACAGCAACTTGTGAATATGAAGCTCTCAGAGATGAATGAATAAGAGGTAAGATTGTTTTGGGTATAGCTAGTGACAGCGCACGCAGGCGCCTCCTAAGAGAACATGACTTAACTCTAAACACAGCCATTGAAACGTGCCGTACAGCAGAGCTCACTGACAGACGTCTGAAAGTCATGGAACAGGACAGACAGAGGACCGACAGCATAAACATTGCAATGCAGCGTCATAACATAAGCAAACCGCAGCAACGCCGCCTGATTAGCGCAAACGCTGCAACCTTACAGCATGCAAATACTGTGGGACTGTGCATCAAAGAGTTAAAGAGCAGTGTCCAGCTTATGGGAAGTCTTGCAGGTCTTGTGGAAGAACAAACCATTTTGCTAATGTTTGTCTGTTAAGTAGACGACAGCCATCGATTGGAAAATTACACACCGTGGAGAACGCATCTGCATATGAGGAAGAGACAGTCTCCGCTGAGGTTCTATACAGCAGTGAAGTGATCGGCGCTGTGCAATCCAGAGGAAAGAAATGGTTCGTCACTTTACGTTTAAATAATAGACCCCAATCCTGTCAGCTCGATTCAGGAGCAACGTGTGATGTAATGTGTTTAAAAGACAAAATGATGTTAGCGCCAGACGCACATCTACTGCCAAGTGACACCAAACTAAAGCTATACTCTGGTGAGCTTATGAAATCTCTAGGACTCTTCAGGACTGAATGTGTCTTACGTGGACAGAGACACAAGCTAGAGTTTGAAATTGTGGAGGCCCGCCAAAAGCCGCTGTTATCAGGCTCAACCTGTGAGCGTCTAGGGCTGATACATTTCTCCGTCCCTGCAGAGCTCAACGTGATAGACAATCAATCCAAAGGGTCCTTGACAAAACATCGGCTGTTACAAGAATTTAATGATGTGTTTACTGGGCCAGTAGAATCCGTACCAGGGGAAGTTCATTTTGACCTTGATTTGAGTGTCCCTCCAGTCCAATGTGCACCACGCAATGTGCCAGTGGCGTTAAAACAGGCACTCAAGGCGCAGCTTGACCAATATGAGGCCGATGGACACCTGGCTCCAGTGACTGATCCAACTGACTGGATAAGTAACATGGTTATTGTAAAGAAGCCTGATAAGCTAAGAATACGCATAGATCCCAAATTCTTGAATCTGGCACTGAGGCGATCTCACTACATCATGCCAACGCTCGAGGATGTTTTGTACAAGTCGCCTAAAGCGCGTCTGTTTACGCTTGTTGATGCCCGGGATGCATTTTTACAGTGTAAACTGGATACTGCAAGTAGTTACATGACAACCTTCTGGACTCCTTGGGGCAGGAAAAGATGGCTCAAATTGCCTTTTGGAGTATCAGTTGCACCAGAGGTGTATCAACATAAACAACATGAACTATTGACTGGACTCAGTGGTGTCGAACCAATAGCTGATGACATCCTTGTGGTTGGCTGTGGGGACACAAATGAGGAAGCAGAGCAAGATCATGATGGCAAACTGCTGGAACTGATGGATCGTTGTAGGCAGGTAAAATTAAGACTTGGCATAAAAAAGCTGCAATTCAAGGTCAAAGAGGTCCGCTTCCATGGACACATCCTATCCTGGGAGGGTTTTAAGGCTGACCCAGACAAACTCAGAGCCATACTGGATATGCCACAGCCGGAAAATGTGAAATCCCTGCAGCGCTTCATTGGGTTTGTTACCTACCTGGCAAAATTCCTACCTCATCTCTCAGAGGTCTGCGAGCCGTTGAGAAGGCTTCTGGACAAGGATGCTGTTTGGCATTGGCTTCCTAAGCATGATAATGCAGTGCAGGACATCAAACGTTTGGTCACAGATACACCTGTCCTGAAGTACTATGACGTTACTACTCCTGTAACTATTCAAAGTGATGCAAGCAAAACTGGACTTGGGTGTTGCCTATTGCAAGCTGGCCAGCCTATCGCTTGTGCTTCAAGAGCACTGACTCTTACTGAACAAAACTACGCTCAAATAGAAAAGGAATGTCTGAGTATAGTGTTTGCCTGCCAGCGCTTTCACCACTACCTCTATGGTCGCGACGAGATCACGGCGGAAACTGACCATAAGCCTTTATTTATTTATTTTTTATTTATTTATAAAGGATTTTACCAGGAAGGATACATTGAGATTTCTCTCGTTTTCAAGTATGTCCTGGGTTCAAGTACATTGAAGTGTTACATTTACAGAAATACAAAGTAATACAATGTAAGATATTAACAACACAAATATACAGATTAACAGAAAATAAATATGTAGGAAATATAGTCACTAGGTTACATGTTTACAGGTGCATTCTGTATTGAGGTATGTTAACAGGGAAATTTTGAGTGACTTAAGACTGGTGGAAGATTTGATGGTGTCTGGGAGGTTATTCCATAATTGTGGTGCTCTGTAGGAAAATGAGGACCGAGCCACTGTCTTTTTTATATTGTGGTATTGCAAGTAAGGTGCTGGTCCTGGATCGGAGGTTATAGGATGAGGGAGCTGCTGGGGGAAGCAGTCTATTCAGGTAGGGTGGCAGCTTCCCAGAGATGCTCTTAAACACCAGGCTGGAAAGGTGAAGGGTGCGTCTGGATTCTAGCGATGGCCAGTTTAGCTGTTTTAACATGTCACAATGGTGGGTCATGTAGTTACATTGTAGCGCAAAGCGGCAGAATGAGTTATACAGTGTAGTAAGTTTATGAAGGTGTGTTTGCGGGGCGGCTGCATACACTACATCTCCGTAATCAATAGCCGGCATAAGCATTTGCTGTACAATCTGCTTTCTTACCGCGGGACTCAGGCAGGATTTGTTTCTGTACAGGGCACCTAGTTTGGGGTAAAGTTTAGATGAGAGTTTTTCGATGTGGGGGCCAAAGGATAGATTAGGGTCCAACCACATACCTAGATATTTGAGAGAAGTGACTGTGGTCAGTGTGCCATTTGATATTGTCCCAACACATAAATGGGGATTTTGCAATTTGTGTAGTTTAGGTGCTGTTCCAAAGAGCATCGTTACAGTTTTGTCAGTATTTAAAAAAAGTTTGTTTTTTTGATCCACTTTTCTACCTCTGTGAATTGTTCTTGCAGCACGGCCTCCAGCTGCGGGAGATTTGGTTTGCTGGTATAGATCACAGTGTCGTCTGCGTACATATGTACAGTTGAGGCTTTGCAGACGTTGGGCAGATCATTTATGAATATTGTGAATAGCAGGGGGCCTAGTACTGAGCCTTGGGGTACACCGCAAGTGACTGGGAGGGGGAGGGAGGAGCTGCCAGAAATTGACACATATTGTGATCGGTCGGATACATATGATTGAAACCAGGTTAGCGTGCGATCACCAATGCCAGAGTTTTTAAGTTTTTCTAACAAGATGCCATGGTCTACCGTGTCAAAGGCCTTGGCAAAATCAAGGAAGATGGCTCCAGTTAGGTTTCCTTGTTCCATCCCAGCTTGGATATCATTGCAGACTTTTAAAAGGGCGGTTGCGGTTGAGTGATTTGGGTGAAAGCCTGATTGATCCGGGGTTAAGTAGTTCCAATATTGATAATAATCACGTAATTGTGTGTAGACACATTTTTCCAAGACTTTTGACATTACAGGAGCAACGATATCGGACGGTAGTTGGATACCAAAGTACTGTCCCCACTTTTATGGATAGGTACCACTCTTGCAGTCTTCCAGAGCTTGGGTATGTAACCAGTTGCCAGTGACTCATTTATTAGGGTTGCGACTGGATTTGCAATTGCTGGCGCACTGATTTTCAGCAGCATTGCTGGTATTTGATCAGGTCCAGACTGGTATTTCATTTTTTTGCTTACGGAGAAGTTTAGTAACGACACTGACAGGCACTGGTCTAAAACTGAATTCCTGTGTGATACAGGGACTTTGCACAGTTGTTGGGGCCTGACCTGCATGAGGCCTCTCTGATTGCATGTCATTTCCTAGCTTGGCAATCAAAGTGGTGGCACATCCAACAAAATAATCATTAAAGGCATTTGCTACATCTAGCGGGTGTTGCAGGGTTTGGTTGTTTACTTTGACAGCAGCTGGCTGGGAGTGGACTGGGGTGCTTGTATTTACTTATGGTTCTCCAAAAGTTTCTAGGGTTTGAGATGTTATTGTTTAGATTTTCATTGAAGTAATGGGCTTTGGCCATTTTTGTTTGTTTTGTGCATTCATTCCGACATTTTCGGTATTCGTAGTGATCGTCATGGAACCAGTACTCTTGAAATTTGACCACCGTGAATCTCTAAGCTGGTACATTAGTGTAAGATCAGCTGTAACCCAGGGGAGATGAGTCCCTTTTACTCGCACTTTACGCAGCGGGGCATGGGAATTCCAGACTTGCAGGAGCTCAGACTGAAAGTATTCAACTGCACAGTCTAGGTCTGGGATTAGGTTTAGCCTGTACCAGGGGAGCTGTTTGAGATCACTTAGGAAGGATTCAAGAATAAATTTCTTGAAAGACCTGGTGGTTATTACCTTTGGGGGAAGATTTCAAGGCCTTAATTTTGCGCACGCAGTACACTAGACAATGGTCACTAAAGCTATTAGCAAGCACGCCTGTCTCCTGTATTCTATCAGGAGATGAGGAGAGAATCCAGTCCAACAAGGTATGGTTGGGGCTTTTCATATTAATGCGAGTGGGGGAGGAGATTAATTGAGTTAGCTGCAAAGTTTTAAACAGCGAGCAGTGTTTATTGTTTTTAGGATTTAGCCAATCTGTATTAAAATCGCCAAGGACCAGCAGTTCACTTTTTTGGTTTTGGGCAAGTAGGTTATTAAGGATTTGAGATATGTCAGAGAGGGAGTGCACTGGAGAGCTCGGTGGGCGATAGAACCCAGCAACAATGATTGATTTACTGAATGGATCTCAATTATACCAGAGAAGAAATCAAAGGTGACAGGAGAGCTAGAAGTCTGTAAGGGGGTGAACTTTATGGACTCCTCAACATAAATAACAATTCCCCCTCCTCTCTTTGCTCTGTCTTTTCTAAAACATGAATACCCCTGTATTGATATGGCAGAGTCTGGTACTTTTGGGGTTAACCATGACTCTGTGAGCACAATGATTTTGGGTTTGTAATAACAACACCAAGCCTGAAGCTCATCCAATTTAGGGAGTAAACTGCGGATGTTACAGTGCACAAATGAGAGGCCTTTTTTAGTGGGGAGACTAAAGGTTGTGTCACCTATAGGACCAGGGTTAGTTTCCACATCGTTTGCCAGGGAAAGTAGCAGAATAAATAGGAATTTGGACAGAGTTTTCTTTTGATAATGTGGTTGCAGAGTTTTAAATCTTTGTGTGGGGGTAGGAGGGCTGGATTTTAACACTCTCCACCAGCACTCAGCTGATAGGTTAAAAGAACTGAGCAGGCTGTGGTGTATTGGCACTGGTTTTCCATCCTGGAGCAATTGGAAAGGTGTATAGAAGGAGAGAGTAGCTTTAGAGAGAAGGGATGATAAAGAAAAGAGAAGCAATAGTGGGATAAACATTATAGTGAAAGGTGTTGGAGGTGAGTAAACAGGAAATAGAGAGGTAAATGGTGTAGGTTGCTGCGATATCACATGATCAATTAGTTGGGTATATATCAAATGAAAACCTTGGGGTGGGTGGGTGAGGGGAGGGTGGGCGGGAGCAAAGTCCAGCTGGATGAGGGTACTGAGTTGTTCTGTGCAAGGGCCTGGTGCAAGCACTGAGTGAGGTTGGGGTGTGTGCTGAAAAAAAAAAATCAAGATTGCAAATAGCATCACATTGGGTTGAAACTGTCGACGAACTTAGGGGGGAGTTTGTAGGGGGCAATAAAAGGTAAGGTTCGTTGAACAGGGCATTTGGCAGAATTGCAGATTTAGAACAAATGGGTAGAAAATGTAGAATTCAGATAGCATTGCAACAATTCAAATACATATAAAGATACACTTGTGTGCCATACATATATACATACATACACACACACATATATATATGTATCACACACATACAAACACATACAGTGATATTACAGAGTTAACATAATATACATCAAAAACAAAATGCATTAAGCTATGTGAGACGTAGAAATGTAAGATCACCTTCAGTGAATGGAGCCTCTAGACAAGATGCCTCATTGTGGAAAGTCCAGCTGGATGAGGGTACTGAGTTGTTCTGTGCAAGGGCCTGGTGCAAACACTGAGTGAGGTTGGGGTGTGTGCTTCAGTGAATGGAGCCTCTACACAAGATGCCTCATTGTGATTTCTATTTTCAAGAAACCTCTTTTGTGTGCGCCCAAACGCCTACAGAGCATGTTGCTCACACTACAAAACTATTGCCTAAATGTTGTCTACAAGCCTGGCCCGGAAATGTATATTAGTGACACTCTTAGCAGAGCTACAGCAGCTGGAGGTGCACCCGCCTATGCACAACACACAGTTTGCAATGTTCAACAGGACCTGGATGTCCTGTCACAGATTAATCATTCAGACTATTTGAACGTCACGGACCAACGATTGCTTCAGATAAAACAGCACACTGAAACCGATGAGAGTTTGCAAGCTCTTAAATATGTTGTTCTGGACGGTTGGCCTGATTCCAAGGAGGAGGTGCCATTAACTGCAAGAGAATATTGGACCTTCAGAGATGAAATCGGCATTCAGGATGGCATACTATACAAGGGGCCGAGGGTCATCATTCCTAAATCTTTAGATCAGAGATGCTGACACGTATTCATGCCAGTCACATTGGTGGAGAAGCATGCTATAGGCAAGCACGAGATACCCTATACTGGCCCAACATGCAGAATGAGATTAAAGACTTTGTTAGCCATTGCTCGGCATGCAATGAATATGCACAGGCACAACAGAAAGAACCCATGATGTCGCATGTGCTGCCCACCCGGCCGTGGCAAATTGTAAGCATGGATTTATTGAATTATGCTGGGCAAGATTTTCTGCTAATTGTTGATTACTATTCTGACTTTTGGGAGATTGAGCTACTTCCTGACCTGTCTGCTGATACTACAATCAGGCGTTGCAAAGTACAGTTTGCACGTTATGGCCAGCCGGATAGAGTTATCTCAGATAACGGACCTCAATTCGCATGTGAGCAATTCAGACGGTTCTCTGCAGATTGGGGATTTGAGCACGTTACCTCATCGCCTCGGCACCCGCAAGCGAATGGCAAAGCGGAATCGGCTGTCAAGATTGTGAAGAATATTTGTAAGAAGGCCAAGTATGATGGTACTGACCCGTGGAAAGCCGTTCTACATTGGAGGAACACCCCATCCGAAGGCATGGACAGTAGTCCTGCGCAACGCTTAATGTCAAGGAGACTGAAAACTTTATTGCCTGTGGCCAACAAATTACTTGAACCTTGTGTGGTTACAGGTGTCCTAGAGAAACTGCGAAGGAGGAAACAGATTGCCAAACTGTCTTATGATGTGTCTCCTAAGGACTTACCTGAACTAAGCATTGGAGAGCCAATCCGTATGAAGCCGCTTCCTGGTGACAGGACTGGTCGCTGGAGACTGGGTTCCTGTGTTCAGCGTGTAGCCCCTCGCTCATATCTTGTGGATGTAGACGGCAGTCTCTACCGCCGCAATCGGGTGGCCTTGCGAAGAGCGGAGCGGCTCCCCATACAAGCCTATGTGCCTCCTGCACGTGCTCCTCCCGAGGTACTCAATGCTCCTGGATCGCATCCGCAAAGCGGAGGGAATACTGCTGTCCTTTCAGAAGGATACATTGAGAATGACATAATACAGCCACATGTACCATCAAGTTTGTCTGTGCCGAACACCCCAGCCAGGAGGGAGGGCGGCTCTGTATCAATGCCTACTGGAGCCGCACGACCTTCCCCAGGCAAAATCTCTGTGGCCTTGCGTAGCGGTCGAGTTTCAAGACCGCCAGATAGACTCAATCTGTAGTGTACCTACCAGTCACTCAGCATGCGATGTTTGTGACTGTTTTGGATCTGTTTTAGGTTAATTGTTTACTACGTTTGTATTGAATGTTAAAAAAGGGAGATGTTGTGTATTGATTATGCTTATACTTCCTGTTTCCTGTTCTGACCTCTGACCTGGAGGCAGTTCTATGATCCAACATGATTCCTCACACAAGCAGCTTGCAGTGTCTTCATTTCTATACATGAAACAGTAGTCATGTGCAGCTGTACTGGTTGTCCACTGGCGCTGTGTGGGGGAGGGGGGCAATACTTCACTCACTAAGCGATAAATAGCAAGAAAATAGGTATAATTATTGCTAAAACCCCCTGCAGTTACAGGACCGCGCGCCGCTTCTTACACCACAACCACCGACATCACTCGATGGACCCTCTACTGCAATTTTTCAGGCAGGAAATGAGCGTTAAAAAATGCAGGAAGTGGCTCAGCCAATCAGGAGCATGTCCTTTGCAGGATGTCATGTCACTGGGATGTGATGTCACTGGGGTGTGGTGCCTCCCTTTTCCAGCAGGCTGAACATCTGGTACAGGAAAGCCGCTGTGTCATCACCGGTTGGTGGCGTCTACGTGCTTTATGGCACCGGGGTGCGCACTTTTTATAGTGTTTATTCCAGATATAATAAAGGTTTATTCCGTTTCTCTTATCGTTTGATTACCGGTCACATGATCTCTGCTTTGTTTGTTTTCTAGGGCTGGTGTGACTCGCACAGAGGTCACCATGCTGCGACTACACGTGGGGGGGGGGTGTCTGGCCAACCCCCCCCCCCCCCCCGAGGCTCCGCTTCAGTTACAGCCGCCTGTACGTTTTCCATAGTTACATTGTAATGCAGGCTGAATAAAGACCAATAACCAAAATATAATGTATCCATAGAGCACCCTAGAGTATAATGACACACAACGAGCGACAGCCGCATGCAGCCAGAACACTGGGGAGAGGCATCAGAGCCCGAAAAGATTTGGTTGTCTAGAAAGAAGTTCCCAACAGCGCTTTACATAAAGTGTTACCAGTGAACATAAAGCATGACTCTATATAACGTGAGGATGAGGGTATGACATGCTTCCCTCTGAATGGAAGCGCTGACATACTGTGTATGCTTCTGCTTTTGTGTCTCCGTGTATGCCAAACTGTTATAGATCCGGAGGAAGGGGAGTATCACCCGTAGAGATACACTGCGCTCGTTACATACACAGCCACTGCTCACCAACAGCCCCTAAACCTCCTCTTCTCCTTATTTTGCACTATATTTGGTTTTCTCCTTTTACATATCCCATGGGAGCGACCAAGTGGACTCTGATATATTGTAAGTGCTTCTTTTGGTAAAGTCACCCTATCGGGGTTATTCAGAGAAAGGTGAAATTCTGGAGAACTTTGTGAAGTGAAAATTCGAGGTCAAAATAGCCGGTTTGGAAAGTG
Organism: Leptobrachium leishanense; assembly: GCA_009667805.1. Taxonomy (NCBI): domain Eukaryota; kingdom Metazoa; phylum Chordata; class Amphibia; order Anura; family Megophryidae; genus Leptobrachium; species Leptobrachium leishanense. Next base: position 39,015 of record RXON01000260.1, read on the forward strand.
AAATAAATGGGAGAATTTTTCCGGTTCGGCTATTTTGACCTAGAATTTTCACTTCTCCAAAAGTTCTCCAGAGTTTCACCTTTCTCTGAATAACCCCGAATTTGAACTATTCATTGAGCAGATTTTACCAGGAGAGCAGCCAGCAACTCCAGCTCGGCTTCTGTCAACCCCACCATGGAAAGGGACGGATGCGATGAGGATGTGAGGTTTGTCCTTCCTCGGAGAATTATGATTTTGGTTTCCTGGAGGAAGAGGATGAGTGGGGTTAGATTATGTATGGATTTGACTTCCCTCGCGAAAGGAAGGAATGAGTGTGCGTCATCAAGAGTTTTGCTTCTCTGGAGAATCGGAATTCATTGGCTTCAGTCATAGATTGGTTTTGCTTCTCTAGGGGATGGGGATAGATGGGTTTAGGTCATGGATGGATTTGGTTTCTCTAAGAGATGGGGATTGTAACAGATCTCAGTACCCTGACCGAGTCACATCTGTAAATACAGCTTCCTTGCCAGACCCCCGTGTACTCCCCAGCAGACTCTCGTGCCTTTCTACAGGCCTTAGACAAAGCTTAAGGACGGGGACACATAAAGAGCTTGCTAGCGTCCCCCGGAAATAAGACAACGCTGTAGATCTGGGAGCTTTCTGACCAGCAGCAACACTGAACCCCTTTATTGAGCTACATATATACAGCTCCACGGTAGTGTGACAGCCAATAGAAAATAACACCCTGGCGTTTTACAGCACATTATAACTCCTCCCCTAGAAAATTTTGTCGGTTTCCCATGTTCTGATTTTGTGCATTTTCTTCAGTTTGCTTCTCGAAGTGTGAGACATAATCAGACTTGGTACAGACTGAAATAAACATTGCTTCAACATTTCTAGGCAGGATCGAACAATGGCAAACAATGGTAAACAGGATTACAGCCTAAACAGCAGATAACGGGGCAGTATTTGCCTGACAAGGTAGATAAACAAAAATAACTCAAACGTACAGAGATAATTAACACAATCCTCAAATGTGATGCTGGAAAAGGCTAACATAACCCAGCCAGCAATCCTATCAGCAGATAGCAACAGATATACACATAGACCATAATGATAGACAGATAGCTTTATCCATACATAAACACAGATTACACGGACAAGAAAGAAGATATATATATATATATATCTCATACAGCGTAGGCGCCTATTTATAAACCAGATTAATATAGTGTTATGAAGTAGTTAAATTATAACTAATAAGTAGTGAGATGCTGTCCAAAGGGGTAAGCGCAATATACAGAAAAAACAACCAAAATCTGCATTAACCAAAAATGAAATTATAGATAGAACCTTTGTAGCGCATCAAAAATAGATTTAAAGGTAGACTTCAACAAAGAGATATATCAAACATAAAGTGCTTCAATCTTAAAGTGCTTCAATCTTAAGGTGACAAATATTCAATCAATGTACACATATAAAAGTGCAATGTGCCATAGAACACAGTAAAGTGCAACAATATATAAAATTCCAGCAGTGCAATGGGTATAAGAGAGTCTATAAAGTGCAACAGTGTCCGAATGTGCAAAATGTGCAAATTCAATGATATCCAATACAACAGTATGAATACCAGTGGGAAAAATTCCTTAACATTTACTTCTCTTTATGTTCAAGCGATGCACAAATATAGTCCTCCTTTCTTGGTCTGTGTATCTCTTGCCGTCTCTCAATAGTGGAGAGGATAGCCAGAAAGGAGAAAGAAGAGAAGAAAAAAAAGGATTCGAGGGGAGAGAAAAAATGAAGAAATAATCGTGCAGAAAATCCCAATTAAATATGGCAGATAAATCACTCGTAGGAATATGGAAACTCACATTTATAAGAGCCCAAAAAAATCCCTGGCTCTAGGTTTAGGAGCTTCCAGCCATATAGAGGGTGGCGTTTCCCTTCTTAAGGCTAGGGTCAGACGAACGTGATTTCTACAGACTGTACGTCCGTGCAGTACGGACATCGTCAGTACGGATGACGCAGTAGTGGTCACACAGTCCGTTTTTTCACTGAAGTTATTTTTTGACGGATGTAGGAGGGAAAAATAAATTACAATGAAAAAAACATTCTGTCCGTCAAAAAATGCTGGAGTATAAATGCAGTCCGTCTGACCATGTTCCATCACTCACACACAAAGCTATGCGGACGTTGTGGACGTGGCGCACTCCGCACGTCCGTTCTAGCAGTATTACGTTCTTGCCTAACCTGCGTCCGTTTGCAGCGTCCGTCAGCCCCCGCACTTCTGTGTGGACGTACTTCGTGTGTGGGGCTCCATTTAACACAATTGTATGCTATCACGGACGTACTTATGTGCGGCAACACGGACGTTAACACTGCGTTCGTCTGACCCCAGCCTAAATCTTCAACTCTGGTTGCGATGGCAGATATGGAGTCACTTCCACTCAGGATCACTCAATACAGCATCAGGTACACTATGATGGATACCCAGAACCTCTTCCCAACCGTCTGAGGGCCAGATATCAGGAGCTTTCAAGCGGTGGCAAGTATATATCCAAGGAGAGTAGTCAATAGAATATAAACCATATAAAATTTATTTAATCTCCTTTTGGACAAACCTTTTGGACAATAATGCACCTAAATATACCGACTGAGGAAAGCTATTAATGCCGAAACGCGTCTCGGTAACGCATCTGTCCATTCTTTAATATGCAATTGATTTTTTAATTAATTATTTTTTTAATACATAATAAATTTTATATGGTCTATATTCTATTGACTACTCTCCTTGATATATACTTGCCACCGCTTGAAAGCTCCTGATATCTGGCCCTCAGACGGTTGGGAAGAGGTTCTGGGTATCCATCATAGTGTACCTGATGCTGTATTGAGTGATCCTGTGTGGAAGTGACTCCATATCTGCCATCGCAACCAGAGTTGAAGATTTAAGAAGGGATACGCCACACTCTATATGGCTGGAAGCTCCTAAACCTAGAGCCAGGGATTTTTTTGGGCTCTTATAAATGTGAGTTTCCATATTCCTACGAGCGATTTATCTGCCAGATTTAATTGGGATTTTCTGCACGATTATTTCTTCATTTTTTCTCTCCCCTCGAATCCTTTTTTTTCTTCTCTTCCTTCTCCTTTCTGGCTATCCTCTCCATTATTGAGAGACGGCAAGAGATACACAGACCAAGAAAGGAGGACTATATTTGTGCATCGCTTGAACATAAAGAGAAGTAAATTTTAAGGAATTTTTCCCACTGGTATTCATACTGTTGTATTGGATATCATTGAATTTGCACATTTTGCACATTCGGACACTGTTGCACTTTATAGACTCTCTTATACCCATCGCACTGCTGGAATTTTATATATTGTTGCACTTTACTGTGTTCTATGGCACATTGCACTTTTATATGTGTACATTGATTGAATATTTGTCACCTTAAGATTGAAGCACTGTATGTTTGATAGATTACAGGGACACCCTGCACCCTTACAGGCACAGAGTGACTTCAATACAAAAGAGGGCAGGGAAATAATATAGAACATGAATCCTGCACCTCCCAAATACATCTCTAGGCCCATGTACCCGAAGTTCAGAGTAACACATGTCACAGGGATCGATGGGTTTAGGGTCGTGTATGGGTTTGGTGTGACACACATCACTTTGCCTTGGGGTGCATGGGCCTGGAGACATATTTGGGTGGTGCAGGTCTGATGTTCTAGATCATTTTCTTGCTCTCTTGTGTGCAGATTGTGTAATCTGTGTTATCTGTCTATTGTATGGTCCATGTGTATCTTGTTATTTGCTGATAGGATTGCTTCGAAAACCTCCAGATATACAGCCTCGTCTTATTTCTGGGGGATGCTAGCAGGCTCTCTACATGTCCTGGTCCCTAAGCTTTGTCTGAGGACTGAAGGGAGGCATGGGAATCTTGGGAGATCAGAGGGTCCGGCAAGGAAGTGGTATTGACAGATGTGACCCTGTTGGGGTACTGAGATCTGTCACATTTGTCTTCTGTAGGGGATGGAGATGAATGGTTTGGCTTCTCTAGGGGATGGGGATTGATGGGTTGCGGTCATATATGAGCTTGGTTTCTCTAGGGGATGGCAATGAATGGGTTTGGGTCATTGTTGGGTTAGGCTTAGACTTCTCTGGAGGAAAGGGGTCAAAAGATTTGGATCAAGTATGGACAACTTTGGTGAGAGGGATATTTACAAGTCACTTTGTAAGACAATGGGGCGTGTTAGGTCTTGGAGCCGCAACACTGGCTCCCAGAGCACATGATTCATGATGTACAAGGGGAGCCACTTCAAATCTGTCCAACCCAAGTCAGTATTTGTAGATTTGTGGAGGAAGCTGAGGATTTGGATATAGGAAATATAAGAGAGGACATTAGATTCATTCATCACACTTCCAGGGCACGCTTCTGGTTGGGGTGTATGAGAGTCTTAGAGGGCTGAGTTCGAATGAGAAACTAATTAGGAACGAAGGAGGTTTAAGAATTATCACAGTATATTACACATGAGGAAAGGGGGGAGTGAGTTCCTTTGTTCTATGGGATCAGGCGGGTGTCCTTGTTTTTATGGGCGGAAACATGGCTTTGTGATTGGGTACAATGGGGAGATAAACAATGGAAAGGAGGGAAGGGAGGGTATAAAAGGCTGTGCGTGAGACAAGTTGGTATTGCAACTAATTTTCTTTTACTAAGAACTTCAGAGACAGAGTGGCGGCGAGCTCCATTTTTACCATCACCATCATCGTATGAAAACCAATGACTGGATAAGTATTACTTGCTGTATCAATCTGTTATGCATACTCTATTATCATAAGTCTGCTATATATATATATATTCCTAGTTCCATTATTTATTGTAAGGATAGGTGTGGGTTTCCCATTGTATGGATTTGTAGTTTTATTTAGTGGATGCTTATTTATATTTGTTTCAATTTGCAATACTGTATTCCTTGTTCATTTGGTGTCCAGCTGCGTGATTAGTAATTTCTAATGCGTTACTGATCTGCGATAACTCTGCCAGAATTCAGTGATTTGTTTTGTTTGATGTTATTAGGGGCATTAGGATTTCCAGTGATTTTCCTTTGGCTGTTTGTGGACTGCTGTGCCTTATTAGTTTATGTGCTCAGTATAGCGCATGACTGACTGTCCAATTTTAGTATCTTTAAAATCATCCATGTATGCAGGAACAATCATAATAAGCACCCATATAGACACCGTAAACAAAGCACAGGGCATCACTATACACGCATGTGCCACTCAACATGCACACAGTAGGAACTCACTATACATAGTGAAATGACACGTAGGACCTCGGTATAACACACAAAGTCACGCTAATGATGTAGCTATCATACACCCTGAAATCACGAAATTCCTCTCTATAACACACTGAAATCACTAAGGTAGTATAACACTAAGGAAAATTAAATAAATAAATAAATAAATAAAAATAAAAAATAATAATAATGTGTGTGGGTGTGTATATATATATATATGTATACATGTCTGTATGTGTATATAATAAACATAAAAGTAAAATAAATACTTGCTATAACACGCCGTAATCACATAATGGAACACACTGAAACCTAGCCATAGCACACGGAGACAACACAAAGGGAATGTAATCACACATAGGAATTTGATATAACAGACTGAATCACTGGACATTAGTCACTATAACTCTATAGTTGTATTCTCAAGCAGCTTCACATGCTGGCCTTTTATGTGGGTTATGATTACAGGGTTATTCAAAGAGCTGTGTGTTTTAAATAATGTTGGAGTAACCCCCAAGGGCTAAGCAATAAGTTGATGAACAAATTAATTTGTATACTGTATTTAAGTTCACTATTTTACTTGTTGCAATTTTAAAGTGACACAGCAGCAATGTACAATCTTTTGTTTTGAGCACTTGCTACAGTTGAGTAAATAATTAGATTTAGAACGGTAACTTTGTCTTTATGAGGGAGAGGAGGAGACTTATTTCAAAAATAGAGGAAACATGAGCAGTAACTCACTCATATTTCCCACTTGTACCATCATCATAATAAAGCCTGCGAGTGAATAAGTATTAAGTGTATTTATTTGGGGAATTTGTCGCTATGTTGATAATATACTATATGCGTGTGTGTGTGTGAGTAATCTATTGGGTTAAATACGCGCTAATTTATCCGTTCTAGTTATTTGCATTGTTAGCTAGAATATGCTCGTTGATATTTGCTTCACTTTGTAATACTTGATCAAACCTTATTATTTGTATAGTCTGTATGATCTTATAAACATAGGTAGTCAGTGACCACATGGCTGGCAGCCATCTTAAACCTCAAAAAGTCACATGGTCTGCTGTCAATGAGGAAGTGCTGCAGCAGTAACTGTACAATCTGTTTAAGCTTACATTTGGAATATAGAAAAAAATAGAACATGCAGTACAATACAACCTTATAGATGGTCAAATAGGTTTGTTTGCTGATACAGGGTCTTCAAAGAAGTACAAAGCCTCTAGGATTAGAGCATACACAAGAACATAGCGTAATACTGTCAAAAATTTAATAAAACATAAAACCACAGAAAGGAAGCCACTCACAAAATTAGTGGCACACAATGGATAAAAAGTGTGCAACAGCGCATATTTAAACAATTCGTTCGGATAGTCACCACAGCCGGAAAGACATCGTCCTTAGAGCGTAATTTTCTGCAGGAGAGCCTGGCCAGGATACCACTCCGTGCTGAAAGTCCAAATCGCAGATGGAGCCACAGTCTTTCAGAACAACCAATTGGGGAACCGAAGACCTGGAGACATCCGAAATGAATGATGGACGATCCGATTCGCGGAACGAATAATGAACGATCCGGCGGGCGAACGAGAACGAAAAAAAAATAACAGAAACGAGCAAGTCAGTTCGACGCGTTTCGTCCTCTGACTTATTCATGAACTGACTTTGTCCGTCCGAATTCTCTCTTTTAAAGTCCACATTTCTTTAATCAGCAATCTAAAATACATTCATGTGTGGAATACCGGAGTTCCGAAAATCCCCCGAACGAGCGCATCGGAAATGCGTTCGAACGGGCGCATCGGAAGTGACGCCTTTTAGCATCAGAATCCATTAAGGCTAAGGGCATAATAGACCCAAACCCAATGGAATGTATGGGCAACATACGAACTTGTCTGTCCGAAATCTTCTCTCTTTTAAAGTCCACATTTCTTTAATCAGCAATCTAAAATACATTTATGTGTGGATACCGAAGTTCCGAAAATCCCCCGAACGAGCGCATCGGAAATGCCTTCGAACGGGCGCATCAGAAGTGACGCCTTTTAGCATCAGAATCCATTAAGGCTAAGGGCATAATAGACCCAAACCCAATGGAATGTATGGGCAACATACGAACAACAGAATAAACAGAATAAAATGAAAATAAAACATAAAACATAATGTTATTAGCATAAATCCAGAAATGACAATAGAGGAACCTATGGAGACAAAAACAGATGTGCATGTATACTGATAACGTATAACATAATCATAATTGATCAAATGCATATACTGATGAACATATTTGATAAAAGAGTAGAAACCAAGGACCTATAAAGTACTCCAAAAAAGCACCAAAAAGGACTAAGAATACAGAAAGCCCCCTATGGAAAAACTAGCTAGATCCCACATATATATAATATATACACATATAGGGTCGCAAACCTAAGGTCATCATATAAAGGATTGAAGCTCCAAATCAACATTAAGACCTGGCGGTTTCAAAGTGTCCATATAAAAAATCCACTTAGTTTCCGCTAGAGAAAGAGCTTTAGCAACATCACCCCCCCTCCAGTTGTGTTTAACTTTTTCAATGCCCAGCCAAACAAAGGTAGAAAAATTGAAACTTGGGCACTTACAACAATGTCTAGGTACACTGTGCTTGTCGCTATGTTTTCTGATGTTATAAAAATGCTCATAGATACGTTCTTTAAGTTTTCTTTTTGTTTTCCCAATATATTGGGCCCCACAACCACATTGGAGTAAATAGACTACATTGGTGGTATTGCAATTTATGAATTCTTTAATATGGTATTCCTTTCCTGTTTTCGTACTTTTAAATGAAACCACTTTTGTTTTAAGCTCTCTACACATGGAACAAGCACTACACTTAAAGAAACCTTTAGGTTTATCAGACAGAAAATGGGTTTTATTATCCGTATTTTCAATTTTATTTTGATTAGGACGTAAAGCACTTGGGGCCAATGTGTTTTTAAACTGTATTGGCTCTTCTATAGATGACACGAGGAAAGGCCGGCAGATGTTTAGACAAAATTGGATCATTTTGAGAATAGGCCAACATTTAGAAAGAGCCAATTCTATGTCTTTAGTTCTACCATTGAATTTAGTGAAGAAAGCAAGGTCCCACTTAGTGGGATCTTTTGACTTTCCCAAATTCCTTTGGAAGAAAATTGATCTATCCAGATCCACAATATCTTTCAAGCTCCTATCCACTAAAGGTTTAGGGTTATTTTTTAGAAGGAACTTTCTGAGAGCTTCTCTTTGAGTAATGAAATCTTGCATTTCCGTACAGTTGCGTCGAATTCGCCCGAACTGATTTTTCGGTATATTTTGAAGCCACTTTTTTATGGTGGCAGCTGTTGAAGTTTATATAAGAATTCTTATCTGTAGGTTTAAAAGAAAGTTCTAGTACAGAATTTTCTATCTTTGATAAAAATATTCAAATCCAGAAAATTAAGAGTCTCATTACCCACCTCCATAGTAAACTTGAGGTCAAAAGAATTGGTATTTACGAATTCAAAAAACCCATTGAAGTCATCCCTATTACCATCCCAAATTAAAAGAACGTCATCAATATAACGTCGCCAGAGTGCCAAGTTTGCCCCGTATGGGTTGTTATTCAAATGGCCTGTTGCTCCCAATGGGCAACAAAGATGTTAGGTATCCCGGGGCAAACTTGGCACCCATAGCTGTTCCTGTCTTCTGAAGATAAAATTTATCCTGAAAACCAAAAAAATTATGAGTGAGACAAAAACGTATAGCCTCGCCCAAAAACACCCTCTGTTCACTTTCAATGGTATGATCCTCCTCTATTCTTTTATCTATGGCCAACAGACCTTTCTCATGTTGTATAACTGTGTATAGAGAGAGTCACATCCATACTAACTAGGATATAAGTCTCTTTCCATTCTAGATCTTGGAGAATTTCCATAAGGTGTCCTGAGTCTTTGATATAAGATGGAGCTAGTGGAACGTATTTTTTGTAAAAAACTGTCAATATATTTGATAAATTGGCTGTCAAAGACCCAATACGCTAATTATAGGGCGACCTGGAGGAGATGTTACAGATTTATGGATTTTTGGATTATGATAAAGAATAGCCAATCTTGGAAAAGGGGTGTATAAAAAATTAAACTCGTCTTAGTAATATGCCTTGAGTCAAACCACCATCGAGCAAAGTTCTCATCTGTTCCAGAAATTCTTTAGTGGGATTGTATTTGAGTAATTGGTATGTCTCTACGTCTGACAAGATTCTCTCAGCTTCTTTTAAATAGTCTAACCTATCTTGAATAACCACCCCCCCTCCTTTATCAGCTTGTCTGAACACCAAGTCATGTTTGGCCTGGAGTCCATTCAAAGCCTCCCTTTCCTTCCTATCCAAATTAAACTGAATTCGTTTTTATTTTGGTTCTTTTTTATATTGATCTTTCTAAATTCATCTTCATGTCCCCAAAAACCTTTATATTGTTGGTCTTCTCCCAAATTGGATAAAAGATAGACTTACATTTAAATTTTGTATGAAGAAATTCTTTTTGTTGTATATCAACCTCAGAAAAAGAGGGCATATTAATTGATGTCATTACATTCATCGAATCTTCTTTTTTATAAAAGAATTTCTTAATTGCCAGTTTTCTCAAAAACCTTTGTAGATCCAGAAAAAGGGTAAACTCATTAGGTGCCTTAGTGGGGGCAAATTTTAAACCCTTATTTAATAAAGATATTTCTGATTTATTTAGGTCTATATGAGATAGATTAAAGATACCCAGTTGGAGCTCCCTTTCTTTGGATATAGAGTCCTGATTGCATTCAATTACATGTCCTGCCTCCTTCTCTTGAGTGGGGAGGACATATCCCGTAAGGGGGAATATGTCACGGATCCCCCTGATACTAGAATGGTGGTCCCTATACGCAGGACACTCTCTACCCTTCCGATCCTTAGAATGGTCGGCACGATAGACAGACTACTAGAATGGCAGTACAGAGCACATACAAGAGAGACGTCACGGATCCCTCTGCTTATCTGACTAGTGGTCCCTAGACGCAGGACCTTCTCTACCCTTCCGATCCTTAGATTGGTCGGCACGACTAGACGGACATAGAATGATACACAAGGACTTAGAATAATTAGCTCTTCCCAAGACCCTAACAACACAAGGGGTAGTCTGATGTGTGCTTAGGGTGCCACACAGACTGACCTCAATACCAGAAATAGAAGAGTTAATGCCAATACCAGGAGTTACGCACAGAATGGTTCGTTCGCCAATGCCAAGGGTCATGCACAGAATCGTTTAGTTTGCCAATGCCAAGGGTCATACACAGAATCGTTAGTTTGCCAATGCCAGGGGTCATACACAGAATCGTTAGTTTGCCAATGCCAGGGGTCATACACAGAATCGTTAGTTTGCCAATGCCAGGGGTCATACACAGAATCGTTAGTTTGCCAATGCCAGGGGTCATACACAGAATCGTTAGTTTGCCAAAATATACAAGAGCTCTGCGGGAAGTAACTACCACGTCAGGGCATCGGCGCTCTGTGAGTCTGGGCTTTAAAACCGGCGGGTCCGCGTCTCCCCGCCAGGCCCCGCCCCCGGCGTCCCACGTGTGCGGAAGCGACCGCAATATCACTCGGCGCCTGGCCAGCGAGCAGCGAGGAAGCTGCTGCCAGGCGCCGGGGGGTGCGGGGGCCACCGTGACAGAACCCCCCCTCTACGGGCGGCCACTGGACGACCCCCAGGAGTGCGGGATGAGCCAAATAGAAAGCCCTCACCAACCGAGGAGCATGAACCTCAGTAGCCGGGAGCCAAGAGCGATCCTCTGGACCGTAGCCCACCCAGTCAACCAAGTACTGAGGACCCCCCTAGAAACCCTGGCGTCCAGAATGGCCTCAACTTCAAACTCCTCCTCGCCCTCCACAGAGACAGGAGGAGGGGGGACACGGACCCTGGTGTACCGATTACACAAGAGTGGTTTTAAAAGGCTCACGTGGAACACATTGTGTATCCTGATATGGGAGGGCAGTGCCAAAGCATAGGAGACCGGATTGATTCGCCGCAGAATCTTATAGGGCCCTATGTATCTGGGTGCCAGTTTCATAGAGGGTACTAAGAGCTTGATGTTCCGTGAAGAAAGCCAAACCCTGTCCCCAACTTGATACACGGGTGCCGGCCTCCTGTGTCTGTCGGCCTTGATCTTCTGGATACCACTGCTATCCTCCAGAGCCCTTTTAACCCTTCCCCAAGTTTCTTTCAATGACGCTAAATGCTCATCCAGAGCAGGAATCGCGGTATCAGGAAACGTAGCAGGGAGCACGGGAGGATCAAAACCGTAAACAGTGAAGAAAGGGGAATGTCCTGTGGCTTCGCTCACTGCACTGTTCAAGGCATACTCTGCCCACGGTATCAGGTCTGACCAGTTATCTTGTCGTTCGGATATAAAGCACCTGAGATATTTCTCTATATTTTGATTGGCTCGTTCTGCTGCTCCGTTGGTCTGGGGTGATAGGCCGAAGAGAAGGATAGGTCTATCCCCACATTCTTGCAAAACCCTTTCCAGAATCTGGAGACGAATTGGGTCCCCCTATCAGAGACAATCCCAAGAGGAATACCGTGTATGCGGACCACATTGGTAATGAAAATGGGCACCAGTTCGGCTGCCGAAGGAAGTTTCCGAAGAGGAACATAGTGACCCATTTTGGAGAATCGATCAATGACCGTGAGTATTACAGTATTCCTTTTTGACTCGGGTAACTCTACTATAAAATCCATAGCTAAATGCGACCATGGTCGTTCGGGGATTGGCAGAGGCTGGAGTAAACCAATGGGCGCTGTTTTGGGACTTTTATGTCTTGTGCACACCTCGCACACGGTTATGTAATCTTTAACATCACGGCGCACCGTGGGCCACCAGAGGAGTTTACGTATACTAGACACTGTTTTGGTGATCCCCATATGCCCAGAGGTTTTGTTATCATGATAAAGTTTCAGTACTTCTTCTCTTTCGTTCTCAGGTACAAAGAGTTTCGCAGGAGGTCCCCCCAGGAGCTGTACCCTGGGCGGTCTGCAATCTTAACATCAGAGGAGACGAGACACTAATCGTGGTAAGGCTATAATTCTTTCCTGGGGTACAATGGGATGCTGATCTTGGATGTTATGTTCGTAGGATTCGTATTGTCTTGACAATGCGTCTGCTTTAATGTTTCTTGACCCAGGTCTATATGTGAGGACGAAATTAAAGCTTGAAAGAAACAACGACCATCTCGCTTGTCTGGCATTTAACCGTTTAGCGTCTCCAATGTACGTAAGATTCTTATGATCGGTTATGATGACAATGGGGTCCCTAGACCCCTCCAATAAGTATCTCCATTCCGTCAAGGCTGCGATAACTGCTAACACTCTCTATTTCCGATATCATAGTTCCTCTCTGCCGGGGACAACTTTCGGGAATAGAAGCCGCATGGATGCAAGGGTTTGTCGGGTGCCTCCCTTTGGGACAAGACTGCACCAAGACCTAGCTCGGAGGCGTCAACTTCAACCTGGAAAGGCAGAGCCGGATCTGGATGTCGGAGAACAGGGGCAGTTGTGAATGCCTGTTTAAGTGCCTCAAAGGCTTGACTGGCCTGGGGTGTCCATTTCTGATTCGCCACCCCTTTTTTAGTCATAGCCGTGAGGGGAGCTACCAAGGCCGAAAAGTTTTTAATGAACCTCCGATAGTAATTAGTAAACCCCAGAAACCTCTGGATGCCTTAAGCCCTTGGGGTAAAGGCCAGTCAAGAATCGCTGAGAGTTTAGTAGGATCCATTTGGAAACCCTCAGGGGTTATTATATACCCAAGGAAGTGCACTGTCTCTATGTCGAATAAGCATTTCTCTAGTTTACAATATAACCCAGCCCAATAATCTCTTCAACACTTGTTGCACATGGACGTGATGGGTGTCCTTATCAGGAGAGTATATCAGGATGTCGTCCAGATATATATAAACGAACGTTTGCAGAAAGTCCCGAGGGTGTCGTTTATGAGGTCCTGAAAAACGGCTGGCGCGTTACATAATCCAAAGGGCATCACTAGGTATTCATAATGCCCGCTACGTGTATTAAAAGCCGTTTTCCATTCATGCCCCTTTAACCCTGACCAGGTTGTACGCTCCGCGTAAATCAAGCTTCGTATAAATACGGGCCCCTTTTAATCGGCGAACAATTCTGTTATAAGAGGTATTGGATATGCATTTCTTATGGTAATCCTATTCAAACCTCTATAATCGATGCAAGGTCGCAGGTCACCCTCTTTTGGAAACGAAAAAGAAACCTGCTCCTGCCGGAGAGGAGGATCGTCTGATAAATCCTCGCTCTAGATTCTCCCTTATGTATTCCTCCATAATGTCGTTTTCCTTTTGTGACAAAGGGTATACGTGTCCTCTAGGAGGCATAGTACCAGGGAGCAACTCTATAGCACAGTCATAAGGACGATGCGGTGGTAGGACCTCAGTCCTGGTTTTAGAGAACACCTCCTTTAGCGCCATATAACATTCAGGGACTTCGGTGGACAAAGGAGGTGCTGTAGCAATATTGAGGCTACCAATCACATCAACCCTGCCTAGGCACTTTGACTGGCAACTAGGACCCCAACACTTTATAATCTCGCTGGGCCCAATCAATCACCGGGTTATGCTCTATTAACCATGGGAACCCAAGAACGACAGGACATGAGGGAGAGTCGATAATCTGGAATCGTATGGTTTCGCGGTGCAGAACTCCCGTAGTCATGCATACATCAATAGTGTCGTGAGTGATATGGGGACATGACAGGGTTTTCCGTCTATGGCTTCCACCATTAGAGGCCTCTCCTTTAGAACCAGAGGTAAGAGGTTTTTGGCGGCAAAACATCTGTCCATAAAATTACCTGAGGCTCCAGAGTCTAGGAATGCCTCAGTCTCGAGGTGAACCCCCTCCCAGGTGAGGGAGATGGGTACCAGAATCCGGGTTTTTTTTTTTTCATCGTCCACAAAGGAGGCATACAGAGAACCGATAACCTGGGTATTGGCTGTTCTTTGACCTGATTTGTTAGTCTCACCCCTGCTACCCCTGGGTCTCTGAGGACATTGAAGGCGGAAATGATCTGCCCCCACAATAAAAGCAGAGCCCCCTTTCTTTTCTGTGAGCTCTTTCTGCCTCTGAAATACCCGTTTTTCCTATCTGCATGGGTTCAACGGCCGGTACATCAGTCTTTGCGGTCTCCGGGTTGCCTGATGTAGTGGTGTGTCTGGGTACTAGGGGTAAAGGAGGCAGGACCCGTCTGGGTCTATCTCTGGGGTGTCTCCTTTCCCTGATTTGATCGTCCATGGCAATGCAGAAATCAACCAAATGATCCAGATGTTCTGGTAATTTTAAGGGAGCCAACTCAAACATAAAAGCCTCGTTCAGGCCTTCGGTAAAGGCTAGGGTTAAAGTCGTTCGGCGCCAGTGTACCTCAGAAGACAAAGTCTTAAACTCTATGGCATAGTCGGAGACCCTCCTATTACCCTGTTTGATGTGAAACAGGGATCTACCCGCATTGGTAGCCCTTCTAGAGGGATCGAAGGTACGCTTTAACTCGGAGGTAAAACCCTCATAGTCATAAATGATGGGTTTCTTATTCTCCCACAAGGGCGTGGCCCATAATAAAGCTTTTTCGGTTAGATGATTAATCAGATAGCCTACTTTGGCTTTATCGGACATACAGGACCCTGGATTGTTCTCGAACAAGATCTCGAGTTGGGTCAGAAAGCCCCGGCATAAGTTTGGTGTTCCATCATAGCGTACGGGTGCCTTCATACTGAGCCTACATCCCTCGGGAGCGGCCGAACTGACCCTAGGCACTACTGGGTCTGGAGGGCTTGCAGTTCCAGAACTGGATCGATTTAACAGGGTTTGCAGGGCAAGAGCAATCTGGTCCATTCTATGGTCCTGCTCTTCCTGTCTGGCTGCAATACGTGTCAACTGATTAGAGAGGTCTGCGGGATCCATTGGCCCTGACGTAATGTCACGGATCCCCCTGATACTAGAATGGTGGTCCCTATACGCAGGACACACTCTCTACCCTTCCGATCCTTAGAATGGTCGGCACGACTAGACAGACTACTAGAATGGCAGTACAGAGCACATACAAGAGAGACGTCACGGATCCCTCTGCTTATCTGACTAGTGGTCCCTAGACGCAGGACCTTCTCTACCCTTCCGATCCTTAGATTGGTCGGCACGTCTAGACGGACATAGAATGATACACAAGGACTTAGAATAATTAGCTCTTCCCAAGACCCTAACAACACAGGGGTAGTCTGATGTGTGCTTAGGGTGCCACACAGACTGACCTCAATACCAGAAATAGAAGAGTTAATGCCAATACCAGGAGTTACGCACAGAATGGTTCGTTCGCCAATGCCAAGGGTCATGCACAGAATCGTTTAGTTTGCAATGCCAAGGGTCATACACAGAATCGTTAGTTTGCCAATGCCAGGGGTCATACACAGAATCGTTAGTTTGCCAATGCCAGGGGTCATACACAGAATCGTTAGTTTGCCAATGCCAGGGGTCATACACAGAATCGTTAGTTTGCCAATGCCAGGGGTCATACACAGAATCGTTAGTTTGCCAAAATATACAAGAGCTCTGCGGGAAGTAACTACCACGTCAGGGCATCGGCGTCTCTGTGAGTCTGGGCTTTAAACCCGGCGGGTCCGCGTCTCCCCGCCAGGCCCCGCCCCCCGGCGTCCCACGTGTGCGGAAGCGACCGCAATATCACTCGGCGCCTGGCCAGCGAGCAGCGAGGAAGCTGCTGCCAGGCGCCGGGGGGGGGTGCGGGGGCCACCGTGACAGAATATCTGTTTCGGTCCTGCCAAAAACCCCTTTTCATGGTGCTTTTGGGGGGTCCTTGGTCTAAAAAACCTTTCTTTGATTGCTCTGGATTCTTATCTCTATATTGATTATATCTAGTTTCTGGATTTTGGTCCTGACTATTCCAATGTCTTTTATCGTTTCTATGGGAGTATGTTTTCCCACCCTGTCCAACTTGTAGGTGGGACTTATAATGATAGCGATCTTGTTCATTATGATCCCATTTATTGGAAATATAGGTATCTTTTTTTGTTTTTAAAGTTTTTGGTTGCCAAGTATTTTTTTTTCTATCATTATGAATATTTATATCATTTGTTTTAGAAGGTCGAGAGTTAGTGTATTCTTTATTTTCTATTCTGGGGTCCCTTTTGCGTGAGCGTGACCTTGGGTACCCTCTATTTAGATTAACCAAAAAAGGTTTACCATAAGTATAGTCTATTTTGTCTCTAGACATTTTTTTTCCTCTTATTCTCTACTATTGTCTCATCTAGTTTCTCGATCTTTATTTGTAATTCTACATTTTTTTCTTGTATAGTCTCATCCTCAAAGTTCTTATCAATGTCCTCTTCTAGGGTTTTAGTTTCAATTTCTATACTTTTCATAGTATCATTATGGAAATTAATCAAAAGTTCCATTAAAGAGAGAAGATTCGGACAGACAAGTTCGTATGTTGCTCATACATTCCATTGGGTTTGGGTCTATTATGCCCTTAGCCTTAATGGATTCTGATGCTAAAAGGCGTCACTTCCGATGCGCCCGTTCGAACGCATTTCCGATGCGCTCGTTCGGGGGATTTTTGGAACTTCCGGTATCCACACATGAATGTATTTTAGATTGTTGATTAAAGAAATGTGGACGTTAAAAGAGAGAAGATTCGGACAGACAAGTCAGTTCATGAATAAGTCAGAGGATGAAACGCGTCGAACTGACTTGCTCGTTTCTGTTATTTTTCGTTCGTTCGCCCGCCGGATCGTCCATTATTCGTCCGCGAATCGGATCGTCCATCATTCATTTCGGATGTCTCCAGGTCTTCGGTTCCCCAATTGGTTGTTCTGAAAGGACTGTGGCTCCATCTGCGATTTGGACTTCTCAGCACGGAGTGGTATCCTGGCCAGGCTCTCCTGCAGAAAAATTACGCTCTAAGGACGATGTCTTTCCGGCTGTGGTGACTATCCGAACGAATTGTTTAAATATGCGCTGTTGCACACTTTTTATCCATTGTGTGCCACTAATTTTGTGAGTGGCTTCCTTTCTGTGGTTTTATGTTTTATTAAATTTTTGACAGTATTACGCTATGTTCTTGTGTATGCTCTAATCCTAGAGGCTTTGTACTTCTTTGAAGACCCTGTATCAGCAAACAAACCTATTTGACCATCTATAAGGTTGTATTGTACTGCATGTTCTATTTTTTTCTATATGTCTATATTCTAGCACGTTGGTGGAGAGTGCTGTGAACTGCAGTTTCTATTCCTCTTGGGGATACATCTTCACACCCTGTTCAGTAAGCTTACATTTGCGCAACTAAATTAATCCAGATTGTTTCTGCCAGATTTATGAATATATAACAATTACTAACTAAATATACATTTAAATGTGTCTGTTATAATTTCTGAAGAGGCTTATCAACTAAACAGTGATTCTGTATGTTAGCAAGGGCTGTGTCATTAGGTTAGTTCAGTTGCTTTAACTTCGGGTCTATAGATTAATATACTAAGCAAGAATCCGTTTCATTGTGGACGGAGGTTAAAGACTTTCACATGTGCAGATTGGTTCTATTGATAAGGAATTCCAGCCAGCCCTGAGGATTCATAAAATGGAGGACAATGCAGCCACTATGTACAGAACATCTTTGCTCTTTCTCAACTCAAAATGGAGATGGCGTTATTTTACATTTCGCAAGGGGAAAGAACAATGGCTCAGATAACAGTGAGCTGGTGATCTTATTTGCTGGGGGAGGGAAGGGCTGTTGGAAAGCATGTGAAAACAAAAGGAATTCATTACTTACAGGGGGTGTACACTATACAAAAGACTGGATCGTAATACAGAGGTTACGCTATACAGAGGAAGACAATACTCTACATGATACACAGAGCAAGGGAATGTAAGGAAAATACATACAAATAAACATTGGACGGCCGTTTCTTTGCAGAGGCAATAAGTAGGAAGATGTTTCTGTTAGCTACCATTCATTCAATCAGGTGGTGATTTGGTAAGGGTAGTTGGTGAGGGGACAGAGTTACATATGCTTGATCTAGAGGCAGCCTTCAGCCCGTACCGCTGTGTCCAGGGGGTTTCTTTTAATGGGGGTGTAAATTCGATGGGTAATTTTACATCGATATCTGTTACCCATTGGGTGGGCAAATATCCCATGCTCCCCTTTTTTAAAGGCTTCCTACTTTTTTGCAGTGCTTAGTGGAGAAGAGACGGGGAGGAAGAGTATAGTACATTACTTGGACGATTTCATTGTAACGGGTTCCAAAGGGACTGGAGAAAGTGAGGATGAGGGGGGGGGTAACAATATAAGTTTAGTTGATCAGGGAGAATTGTAGGTGGTTTGGGGAATGGCCAGACATTAAGATCAAATGGTCTACTGTAATTTCAAATGGTGAGCAGGCAAATGGCCCAGGAGTGGATTCAATGGATGGGTGCAAAGCTTGGTGTTTCTGGAATTTTTTTATTTTCCAATCGTCGGGGCAATACCACTGTGGGGGATAGAATTAAAAAATAAATAAATAAATAAATAAAAAATAAATATATATAAAAAATAACCCCCCCCCTTTTTAATTTTGCGTCTGATATTCAAGGTGTGGTGCAAGTGCTGAATAACATGTCTGCATCATCACCGTAGGTTGTAGCCTATGTCAGGTATTTGGTGATGATATGTTGTCTGCATCATCACCGCAGGTTGTAGCCTATGTCAGGTATTTGGTGTTGATATGTTGTCTGCATCATCACCGCAGGTTGGAGCATATGTCAGGTATTTGGTGTTGATATGTTCGAAAAGCAATATTAATTTCACGGCAAATCACATACCGGGGGGAAGGAAGGTGGTGGTGGATACATTGTCCAGTTACAGGTGGGATGTGTCCCGACATTTGGCACCTGGAGGAGGAAAGAATAATAAAAAAAAATAAAGAAAATTAAAAATAATAAATAAATAAATAAATACATAAAAAAAAAAAAATGGGTTAAGACTGCCCTCCATTTCTTTGACAGATGGGGAGCAGTTAGAGGGCATCAATGATTTGGTGAGGAGATTGTTGTTGCAGAAGACATGGGCACCGTAGAGCAAGCAGTGAAAGGGTTGGATCGAGTTTTAAAGGGACAGAGGAGGTAGGGCAGAATGTTGTGTTCAAATAGCTACTGAAGTTCGGCGGTAAGTCAATAAAGGACAGCTTGGAACTATTTAGTGGTATTTCATACTTTGCTCGGTTAAAGGAAGAGGAGGACTGGGCTAAACAATTCGTGGTGAGGAAGATCTTGACAGCAGAGTACAAGTAGGAGATAAGATGGAGCTGATAACAATCTTTGTAGGGCAGCATTTGTTTTAGTTTCACAGCTGCCCTAAGGATTGAGGAAACAATTGCTCTAGGTGCCCATGGTGGGGAAGTATGCCCAGTGGTATGTATGAGGGCATACTTGGAGGCGACTCCTTCAAACGGTCGCATGTTCTGGGGGCACAAGGGTGGTACTAACTTGTCCGGGTATCAATTAAAAATGGTTCCGCAGCAGGCCACGGAGGGGCTTGGTGGAAAGAGGAGTTATGTTTGCCCCCATTCTTTCAGGATAGGAGCTGCTGGTACTGAGGCAGAATTGGGTTATCCAAAGGATCGAAGTAAAAAGATGGGGAGATGGAAATGGGAAGTATATAGGAGATATGTGAGGTCATTAAAGAAATGAAGGGAAAAACTTATGGGGAACAATTGTTTTGTTTTAATAATAATAATATGTTTCCTTGTTTCTTTGGTTTTTTTCAGTTTGGGTACACTGTGTGTGTGCATTACAGTTAATAGTTTACATTTTGGTTATTTGCAGGACACGCAATGAGAGTGCGGATCCTGGGACACTCCTATGTGCACTGGATGGAGAGTCATGCTGCTGGCACCAAGAGAGGAGCAACCCCGGGGTGCAGCGTAATTGAAGTAGGGATTAGATGGATAGGGAAGCAAGGTAGGGGGTGGGGCAGTTATTGGGAATAGTAAAGACATCCAGGATAAAGTGGGGTAAGCCAAATATTATGGTACTACATTTAGGGGACAGCTAGAGAAGAGATAGGTATTGTGAGTGGTGAAATAGCGGCCTGGCACGTGGGGATGCAATGGTAGGGGGAGGGTCTGCAGGGTACGGGGTGAGTGTGGTTTCGTACGGCCAAGCTCAGGTGCCTTCCTGGTTTGCAGATCCTCTCTGCCTGCTATTTGCGATATAAAGAGAACCCTGAGCAGATGTGTGGTCATCCTGCTTAGCCACGTGGGGCCGCATTCTGGCAATATGTGTGGTGCATTGCATTGCTGATGTTATCTGGCAATGGTTTTGGAGCACCCCGAAATAGGAGCAAGAAGTGAGGAGTTCATTGAAAGGAGTGATAAGGCTGGGAACACACTCTTCATTGAAGGCGCGATAAGGAGCCTTTTGTGGGGGTAAGGAAAAGTCACGGTTTTTTTATTTGGTGGCAGTAAAAAGAGGGTCCTCGTTTTTGGTGCGGCGAAATAGGCGGCCTGGCACGTGGAGGGCGATAGTGGGGGGATGGTCTGCAGGGTACGGGGTGAGTGTGGTTCGTACGGCCAAGCTCAAGTGCCTTTCTGGTTTGCAGATCCTCTTGGCCTGCTATCTGCCATAAAATACACTGAGCAGACGTGTGGTCATCCTGCTTAGCCACGTGGGGCGCTATTTCTGGGCAATGCTTGTGGTGCATTGCAGTTGCCAGTGTTATCTGGTGAAGCGTATTTGGCATACGAGGATCGATAATAATAATTCTGCCTTAGAGGCAAAGAATTTGGCCTTAAGTAATAAAAGACGTGACCTTTTCTAAATGCCAATACTTTGTTGTGTTTTTATTTATGGGAAAGGGGGGAGGCGGGGTGGGAGGGCCTTGGGGGGTTTTGTAGGTTTAAGAAGGTAACTTACATGGGAGAAGATGTAAGAAGAGAATAGGGGTATAATTCTTAGTGTCTTTTCACCTTGACTCCACCACCGCGGGCACTGCCAAATGTAAGACGAGATGTGGGCCGGCGACCAAGCCAGTGCGTGTGCACCTTCATGCTGTCGTCACATGTTCCAGCACATGCTTCATAAATGGAATGCTTGACAACTGGTCAAGACGTGACAAAAAATCTAACCATAAGGCTAGGGTCAGACGAGCGTGATTTCTACGGACTGTACGTCCGTGCAGTACGGACATCGTCAGTACGGAAGACGCAGTAGTGGCCACACAGTCCGTTTTTTCACTGAAGTTTTTTTTGACGGATGTAGGAGGGAAAATAAATTAAAAAGCAAAACCATTTTGTCCGTGAAAAATGCTGGATGTATAAATGCAGTCCGTCTGACCACGTTCCATCACTCACACACAAAGCTATGCAGACGTTGCGGACGCAGCGCACTTTGTGCGGCCGTTCTAGGGGTTGTACGTTCTTGCCTGCCTTGCCGCGGCCGTTGTGCGTCCTCAGTTCAGTGCGGACGTACTTCGTGTAACGGACTCCGATGGGCTTCCTGTCATGCTATCACGGACGTACTTTTAGGCGCAATCACGGACGTGAACACTACGCTCGTCTGGCAGCAGCCTTAGGCTAGGGTCAGACTAACGCATTTTTCACGTTGTCCGTGAAAATGTGCGTTCGAAGAATGGACGTATTTTTTCACGGAATTACGCAATAGCGGTCATACTATGCGCATTTTCGTCCGTGATTTTGTACGGATCATCAATAAAAACACTTCTTGCATCTGGACGTTATGTTAGCCCGACATTAGCAGCGTCTGATGTCTCCAAATTCACGCACACACGCCGCTAGCGGACGCAGCGCACTCTGTACGTCAGTACTAGTGGTTTAACGTTCTCGAAAAAATGCGTTCATTTTCCACTTGCGTTGCGCAGCCGGACTTTGTGCCGACCGTACATCGTATATTGGCCGTCATTGCCCGTCATCTGCTGCTAGCACGGCCGTGATTAAGTGCGCCAGAACGCGCGTTCGCACTGCCTCAGTCTGACCCTAGCCTTAGAGGAGGCATCCACCACCTCATGTGGAGAGCATAGATAAAGGAAAGCAATGTTCCTAAAAATGTTACTGCTGTAAAGTCTGGATCAAAGTGAAGGCCGTGGTGGTGTCAAAGGACTCTTCGTATAAACTTGGTCTCTGTTAGGGATATGCAATTCGTTTCGTACTGACATTGATTTATTTGGATGAAATTTACCATTTTCGTGCTTCCGAGGGCATCCCGAATCCGAAATGTCGACCACATGAAATTTCGGATCGATTTGAAATTTTAAGTCATTCGATTCGATATTTCGAAATTTCGGGTCTATTCGATAAATCGGGTCGATACGGTGATTCGGATCATTTGGTTCAGTTGGTTTTTCATTTTAAGCTGCAGTAATTATACTGTAGAGGTGCTTCCCAGCAGTGTGTGGATTCATATGCTGCATTAATTATACTGCAGAGAGGCGCTTCCCAGCAGTGTGTGGATTCATATGCTGCATTAATTATACTGCAGAGAGGTGCTTCCCAGCAGTGTGTGGATTCATATGCTGCATTAATTATACTGCAGAGAGGCGCTTCCCAGCAGTGTGTGGATTAATATGCTGCTTTTATATACTGCAGAGAGGTGCTTCCCAGCAGTGTGTGGATTCATATGCTGCATTAATTATACTGCAGAGAGGCGCTTCCCAGCAGTGTGTTGGATTCATATGCTGCATTAATTATACTGCAGAGAGGTGCTTCCCAGCAGTGTGTGGATTCATATGCTGCATTAATTATACTGCAGAGAGGCGCTTCCCAGCAGTGTGTGGATTAATATGCTGCTTTAATTATACTGCAGAGAGGTGCTCCCAGCAGTGTGTGGATTCATCATGTATGCTGCATTAAATTATGCACTGGAAGAGGTGCTTCCCAGCAGTGTGTGGATTCATATGCTGCATTAATTATACCGCACAGAGAGGCGCTTCCGGCAGTGTGTGGATTCATATGGCATTAATTATACCGCAGAGAGGCACTTTCCCAGCAGTGTGTGGATTCATATGCTGCATTAATTATACCGCAGAGAGGTGCTTCCCAGCAGTGTGTGGATTCATATGCTGCATTAATTATACTGCAGAGAGGTGTTCCCAGCAGTGTGTGGATTCATATATGCTGCATTAATTATACCGCACAGAGAGGCGCTTCCCGCAGTGGTGGTGGATTCATATGCTGCATTAATTATACCGCAGAGAGGTGCTTCCCAGCAGTGTGTGGATTCATATGCTGCATTAATTATACCGCAGAGAGGTGCTTCCCAGCAGTGTGTGGATTCATATGCTGCATTAATTATACCGCACAGAGAGGCGCTTCCCGGCAGTGTGTGGATTCATATGCTGCATTAATTATACTGCAGA
>RXON01000261.1:0-38637 GCA_009667805.1 Leptobrachium leishanense
GAGAACCACGAGGTAAGGCCTGGGTATGCATGGTACTGCCGGATGCCGGCGCAGACTGCCTCACCGGGACCCGGGCGAAAACGTCGGGAACCCGGGGAGGCAGCCGCGCCAGGCGCCAACGGGCCAGCGGCCCTGACACGCCCCTAGCTGGGGTGAGTGCCAGAGAAAGGAGGTGACACAGCTCAGTGTAACAAATAAAGGTTTAATACACACTTTCTGTCAGCGTTCCCCACGCCAAACCCCAAGGCTTTTTATTTTCCTGGCAAAAACCCCAAAATTCAGACGTTTGCTTTGGAAAGACTTTATGTTCAGTTATATTGTGTGGTGTAGGTTTACATGTACTATAAATTGCTTGGTTTTAGTTTAAATGTAGTTTTATTACTTTATGTGAATGTCAACTAAGATGTGTTTGGAAGGTGCAGAGCTTTCTTCTGTGTAGAACGTTAACAAGTTTGAGAAATGTGTGATTATGCAAAAGGAATTTCTCTTTGTTTTTCTGTTAGCATGTCTGAAAGGTTGAGAGTCACCATTGTCTCAGCCAAACCATAACTGATTTCTTTCACAATAGATTATGTAAATGATGTGTGATGTGAAGGCTAAGGAATGTTTATTGTAAATATCTAACTGACATAATGTAATTAGAGTTTTGGTAGGTCAATGTTCGTCATTTGGTTTATGCAAATTATAACTGTTGGACCTGGGCATAAATAGTGGCATTTTTCAATAAAAGTCAGAGAATCCTGTTTGAACATACAGCTTGTCTGGTGTCTCATTCAGGGTACCCACGATCACCCTCAGGAGGCACAGCGCTAGAGGCCTTCTGGAAATTCAAAGAGGCAGAGGATCAGACCAAGCAGGTCAGGAGCTACCGATCAGGCTACTCGAGGCACTGAGTTCTGAGCAACCCAGCAGCTGGGCTGGGCTGATCTGGGTAAGGAGGTGTCTGGAGAGCCAGGACGGGCGGAAGGGAGGGGTTCCCGTCACACTTTCCTTGTGTTAGGTCAGTGTGTATATTTGTGTTACAGTGCTTTCTTGCTGGATTGAGTAATAATGTTTAGTGATACCGGTCCCTTTAATACTTTGAGGATTCTCTCCCCGACACATAATAACAAGTATCACAAACTGTTACAAGTTAGAAAGTGACTTTAAAGGGACACTAACACTTTCACATGTAATCTAGTTACAGCTTATGTATTACAAATAAAACAATTGATAAACATATTGTAAAACACATTATAAAACACATGCTGCTGTTTTTTTCTGTTTTAAGTAATTGCATGAAAAAAAGGAAAAAAAAACAAAAAACTTTATCTCCTGTTTCCATTTTATGGATTTTTCCCATGTTGCAACATTTACCAAAATCTGTGTAAAGGCTTTACTTTATTGTTGTGTTTTATTTTATACAGTATTTAACAATTAATGGGGTGTAGGAGTGAATATTTAGATGAGGCAGCAGGGGGTGTATTGTGTTCTCCAGGCTACCTGAGATAAGATATATAAATCTCCCATTGTTTGGTTTTTATAACAAAGAAATGTTTAAAAACATATGGTGTTACTCCCAACTGCATGTATACATGCTAGATTATGATGCACTCACAGACAATATTTAATTGAAGTCACATCAAGGTATCTTTTTAACGTTTTCTCCCTTTTAAAGGATCCAATCTCTTTTTTTTTTTGACTCCTCAGGTCTGACGATTTTCAGATCTCCCAATGACGGGGTTTAAATACCTCAGGGAGAAAAGGTATAATAGTATAGACAGCCACAGATAGATATCAAACCAAATTTATTGCGCTTACATAAAATCTGAAAAAAGAGGCATATCACCACATTTCCCAAATCCGCATACACTGGGCAACCAAGTGTTCAATGGGATAGGTCCTCAGTCAGCAGGTGATCCTCCGCAATTCTGATCGCTCTGTTCTACGCGTATTGTCACCTGGACTTCATCAGGATAATGTCGGTCTCTTGATCCCCCCACCCTTATATATCCTCAATATACAATGAATCAATTGATGAAAACTCCACCCCCACCCCCGGGATCCATTCCGACATGTAATCCATTTCAGCCATCTTTGAAACTGGTATTTCATTTAGGGAACATGCCCATACTTCATAGTTTCTGAGATGAGAGCCGGCAGCTGAATGAGATAAAACGGAGAGTTTGAAAGACTTCTAATCTACCCCCTGGTGATGTCCTTTGACTACATCCCACACAAGAAAATGATGTGAGTCGTTGACTGACCCATTCAATCCATTACATGGCCAAAGCCACACAGTGAGGAGCAAGTGAAGGAAAGATACAAATTATCACACAATGGATGCATCCAGTGACACATATAGAGGGAAATCTCACACAATGGATCCATCCAGTGACACACAGAGGGAAAATATCACACAATGGATGCACCCAGTGACACATATAGAGGAAAATATCACACAATGGATACGCCCAGTGACACATATTGAGGAGAATATCACACAATGGATACGCCCAGTGACACATATTGAGGAGAATATCACACAATGGATGCACCCAGTGACACATATAGAGGAAAATATCACACAATGGATGCACCCAGTGACACATATAGAGGAAAATATCACACAATGGATGCACCCAGTGACACATATAGAGGAAAATATCACACAATGGATGCACCCAGTGACACATATAGAGGAAACATTTTCTTAACTAAAAAACAAGAGAAAAACAAAACACATGTCAGATATCAGCAACATGAAATAATAACTTGTCATTTTTTGGTGATATCGGCCGTTTAATGAATCTTACTCCAGTTCATTGGAATCAGGGAAAGTGTCGCATGTTTTCTTGTGATGGAGGTATGAACGGATTCATTTTATCCTTTGCTTCTTTCAGCAGCTTCTCGAACCTCTGAATTACGTCCGTCACCGTAATAATGGTCATGTCTGTCGTCAGCTTGTTACTTTGTTCCTGTAAGGGTTTGGGTGAAAACATTAATCTTTCAGCACCTTTAGTTATTCAGAGATAAGAAGCAATAGCCGATGAGTGTGAGGATTGAGCTGAATATCTGTGACATGTTCAGGATTAGTTCCTGCTATAAAACTAAAACCGGATGTGGAGGAACGAAAACTGAAGAGGCGGCTCATCTCCTGGTCTCCTCTGTTTCAGACACCAAAGGGGTTAATTCACCAGAAATTCTGTGTTCTTTCATTCCCCGCACTTCAGGGAGTCAAATTCGTCAACCCTGCAGTTAATTCATCATTCACCGCAGGATCCCCGAAGTGAAGGGAACAAGCTGCCGAACGCATCTGAAAAACCGCAATTTAACAGAAAAATTGTTGCAAAACATCGGAGCCGCCTTAAAAACAGCGAACGGACCCGACGATCCGCCGCAAAGCGCAGCTGTAAAAAAATTGACGACCCACCGCCAAAGCCGTGTAATAAAAAAAAACAACCTTTTTTTTTATTCAATCATTTATTCTTTTCGTTTTCAGCAAAACCTATTTATATTTATTAGAACTTTAAAAAAAAAACTTAAAAAAATCTTTTGATTACAAGATTTTTTTAAGGTGTTTTTTTTTAAATTATTTTTTGAAGGACCTTTTCTATTATTTCCACACATTTAATGTATCTTTATTGGTTTTAACACCTTTTACAAGAATAGCAGAGTTCCTTTTTTTTTCTGTTCCAGTTTGGCGGTTTTCGGCAGCTCCATGTTCGACGCACTTCGAGGACCCTGTGGTTAATACTGAATAGTGCATAACCACTTTATTTGCTCAAACGTATAAGCCAATGGCAGATCAGTCTGAGAAAAGAATTCTCCCCCACAAAGCCAGATTAATGGCCGCTATTAAAAGGGACTTTAAGCTGGAAAAGGGTCACATTTTATGAGAATGTCACATGGAGAAACTCCGGGATCCCAAAAACAGAAAATCTCACTTATTCAGACTAAATTTGTAAATGTTTATTTAACCCTTTGGGGACCAATGACATACAAGGTATGTCCTGGAAAGAAAGTCCGTTAAGGACCAAGGACAAACTAGAGATGTGCATGACTTTTTAGTCTCTCTTCTTTCATTTCATTTTTTTTCTTTTTCTTTGAGACGCTTTTTTCTGTTTCGGGTCATTTCGATTCGGGATTCTGATCGATTTATTTTCCGTTTTCATGGGTTATTCCGTTTTTCGGATCCATTAGTTTTTGTTGTTGTGAGTTATTTTGTATTGATTTGTATTTCGTTTTTGAAAGTCTCCTTATTTAATTTTCAGTATCTTTTGGACATCTTTTGGGTGAAAGTTTAAATTTTCCTAGCTTATTTTACAGTAACGAGGCTTTTTTCCCCATAGGTTTCAATGTAAACAAATATTTGCGTTTTAATATTTGCGTTTTTATTAAATATTTAGGATTTTATTGAAGGTTTCCTAACCTTTTTTTTTAAAAAAAACAAGGCTTTTTTCCCCATAGGTTTCAATGCAACATATGAATCCACACACTGCTGGGAAGCGCCTCTCGGCAGTATAATTAATGCAGTATATGAATCCACACACTGCTGGGAAGCACCTCTCTGCAGTATAATTAATGCAGCATATGAATCCACACACTGCAGGGAAGCACCTCTCCGTGGTATAATTAATGCAGCATATGAATCCACACACTGCTGGGAAGCACCTCTCTGCAGTATAATTAATGCAGCATATGAATCCACAAACTGCTGGGAAGCCCCTCTCTGCAGTATAATTAATGCAGCATATGAATCCACACACTGCTGGGAAGCACCTCTCTGCAGTATAATTAATGCAGCATATGAATCCACACACTGCTGGGAAGCACCTCTCTGCAGTATAATTAATGCAGCATATGAATCCTCACACTGCTGGGAAGCGCCTCTCTGCAGTATAATTAATGCAGCATATGAATCCACACACTGCTGAGAAGCCCCTCTCTGCAGTATAATTAATGCAGCATATGAATCCACACACTGCTGGGAAGTGCCTCTCTGCAGTGTAATTAATGCAGCATAAGAATCCACACACTGCTGAGAAGCGCCTCTCTGCAGTATAATTATTGCAGCATATGAATCCGCACACTGCTGGGAAGCGCCTCTCTGCAGTATAATTAATGCAGCATATGAATCCACACACTGCTGGGAAGCACCTCTCTGCAGTATAATTAATGCAGCATATGAATCCACACACTGCTGGGAAGCACCTCTACAGTATAATTAATGCAACATATGAATCCACACACTGTTGGGAAATAAGTAAAGAAACCTTCATTATATTGGTAGTGATCTACTTCCCATTCTTAAATAACCAATAAAAATTAAATAACTCATAAAAACTGAAAAACTAACTGATCCGAATCGATCCGCACAAAAATTTGATATTGATTCGAATATTCAGATGGCCCATATTTCGTTTTCAGGAATGCTCGCAAAATACGAAAATGCAAAACGAATTGCACATCTCTATCTGTGCTGTTACAGTTATATTCATTTAGATGGGGATTTATATTGTATAGATAGTCCTTATGCTGCCACCTAGTGGTCTTTCTGTATTGTACAGGTTTTCTCTTTTTTCCCTATCTTTATCATGATGCCATTCCTGTGTGTGTGTACTGTGTGAAGTTCCACCCTTCCTTTTTGTAAGAGCTGTAGCATGGTGTAGTTATTTAGCAGCATATGTCTATTCATCTGCAAGCTAGGACAGTATCATCTTTTGACCGCATAAAACCTATCATTCCATCATCTGCTGTATCCTGTGATCTGCTGAAACCTGATGTACGGAATAAAGCAAGTCGTGGAAAGAAACAGTGTTTTGGTGAGTTCAGCCTCTGATAAGGATTGTCCTCGGTGATTGCATCTACTTATACAGGCCAGGCATAGAGGTCTCTGCAAGGGATAAATCACTATACAACGATCGGAGTCAGAATAGTCAGATTGCGGAATATGCTGGCGCTTTATAAATAAAGAATAATAATAATAATAAAAACTCAGAGAAAACTATGAATGCACTAGAGATGAGCTCTCCAGCAATCTGACAGACCTGTGGGACAGAACTTCACAATGCATGTCAGTTTTACCACACTTTAACAATCACCCAGCTGAATTAAGAGACTCTATAGATCGTCTGTCTGCTGCATATAAACGTTACCAGAGGCTGTCAGAAAAATACACAGACTTCTTGCAGGACTCTACTATGAAAGACTTTTCAGCAGAATTGTCCAAGACTGATGCACTAAACCAACAAAGAGACCTCCTAGTGCAAGTTGCCAAAGAAAGGGCAGAACTCCGCATTGCTCAACTGCAAGAGACCAGATCGCACAGATCCACATCAACCAAGCACACTGCACATTCTTCCAGATCTTCTCGCTCCAGACATTCAACGTTAAGCGACAAGCTAATAGAGGCACGCGCTGAAGCGGAGTCAAAGAAAGTGCAAAGCTCCTTTGCTAAAAACAAGCAGATTTAGAAGCTCACAGCAAAGTCCGCCAAGCAGAGTTAGAAGCCCGCCAAGCAGAGTTAGAAGCTCACAGCAAAGCCCGCCAAGCAGAGACGGAATCCCAAATCAAGATTCTGCAAATGGAAAAGGAGGAAGCAGCTGCCGTAGCGAGGCTGAAGATCCTCGAAGAAGCAATGGGACAAAGTACTAATGCAGACTGCCCTATCCCAGCAGAACTGGAAGACCCAGTCGAACGCACTAGCGAATACGTTTTACAGCATAACATTTGCAACAATACACAGTCATCTCCTGTACCTCCTTCCAACACTGTTCTGACTCTCAATGTAGAGACCTCTCAGCTCCAAATGCCTGAGCCTCTTCCAGTCCACAACACAAGAACATCTACGCAGCAAATCAAATCAACTCAGTCTGCCAGCAAGGTGAATCCCAGTGACAAGCCGCAGCTCAAGCTGCAGCCAGCAGAAGCCTTAGAGACTACACCAAAGTTAAACGCTCTTGCAATGTCATTTTATCCTGGTAAACCTAACCCTTCATCACCAGAGAACTTTAACACCCAAGCGGTTCCTCAAGTTACTTTGGCACCAAAGAGTGAGAGATCAGACTTGACGGACTTTGCCAGATATATGATACGCCGAGAGCTCATTAACACAAGCCTCTCAAGGTTTGACGACTGTCCAGAGAGCTACAGGGCCTGGAGATCAACCTTCAAAGCTTCTATTGCGGATCTGAACCTTACTATCAAGGAGGAACTTGATTTGCTCATAAAGTGGCTGGAGCCAGAATCCACAGATCGTGTTAAAAGACTGAGAACAGTACATGTTGACCACCCGGATGCAGGTCTCGTTGCTGCGTGGGCAAGACTTGAGCAAGCTTATGGCAGCACTGAAGCCATAGAAGGCGCTCTGGTCAAGAGACTGCAAAACTTCCCAAAAGTGGGTAACAAAGACTATCGCAAGCTCCAAGAACTGAGTGAGCTCCTCATGGAGCTAGAGTTGGCAAAGACAGACCCACGTCTACCTGGACTAAGCTTCCTGGACACTGCTCATGGTGTAAATCCAGTGGCGTCTAAACTGCCATACGGCCTGCAAGAGAAATGGGCACAATACGGCTCAAGATACAAAAGAGACTATAACGTATCCTTCCCTCCATTCTCATATTTTTGCAGGTTCATCAGCGAACAAGCCTGGACAAGAAACGATCCCAGCTTCAGCTTCAGCGAAACCAACTTGTCAGCTTCATCATCACCAGCATCCTCATCAAGGTATGATAACACAGCGGCTACACGTAGAGACTTTAATAGAGCCATATCTGTTAAAAGGACAGACATCTTACCACCCGTGTCCTCTCGTGCAAACCAGAGGGATTCAGGTGATAGCGATAAAGACCCTAATCGTCAGTGCCCTATTCACAAGAAGCCTCACCCTTTAAAGAAATGTCGTGGCCTTAGGGCAAAGACTTTACAAGAGCGCAGGGAGATTCTTCAAAAACTTGGGGTATGCTACAGGTGCTGTGCCTCTTATGGACATTTTGCTAAAGACTGTAAAGTTGTCATCAAGTGCACAGAATGCAGCAACGACAGACATGTTACAGCTATGCATCCTACTCCACTTCCAGACAACCCACAGCAGCTACCTACTTCTGCACCTGTCTCAAATCATGGCGGGGAGCAACAAGGTAATGCTCCAGCTATAGGGAATATTTCTTCTTCATGCACGGAAGTCTGCAGAGAAGGCTTAGATTACAAATGCTGTGCCAAGGTATGCCTAGTCAAGATATACCCAGAGGGTCAACCTGAGAAAGCCACGAAGATGTATGCCATATTAGATGAACAGAGCAACAGATCGCTTGTTAAACCTAAATTCTTTGAGATCTTCGGCATAAAGGGACACGCAACACCGTGTACTCTCAGAACCTGTTCTGGTCGCGTAGAGACTTTCGGCAGAAGGGCCAACGGGTTTATGGTCTCTCACGTCAAGGGGAGAGAGGGAATACTCCTACCAACATTAGTTGAATGTGACCAGATACCAGACGAAAGGGAAGAGATTCCTACTCCAGAGGCTGCATATCACCATCCGCACTTAAGGCATCTTGTAGATGAGATTCCAGTAATGGACATGAATGCTGAAATCTTGGTCCTGCTAGGAAGAGACATTCTCAGAGTACATAAAGTACGCGAACAGTGCGACGGACCAGACGATGCCCCTTATGCACAAAGACTTGACCTGGGCTGGGTAATAGTGGGCAATGTATGCTTGGATAAAATGCACACGTCATCTGAGATCCACTCCTTCAAAACTCACGTGTTAGGAAATGGACGTGTATCCCACTTCAAACCGTGTCCTCACCATTATGACGTAAAGGAGAAGCCTCTTGACATCATCTGCGTGTCCAACGTCACTCCTATCCTCTGTGATGACAACCTAGGTACCACAGTGTTTTGTACTACAAGCGATGACAACAAAACGGCTTTATCAGTTGAAGACAGAGAATTCATCAAAGTAATGGACAAAGAATTCTTCAAGGATGAGTCTAACAGCTGGGTAGCACCATTACCTCATCGTGCTGCAAAGGTCAAACTCCCAAACAATCGTGAACAGGCTTTATCCAGAGTCATGTCACTACAATGAACACCAAAGAACAGACCCGAAATGAAGGACCATTTCATCGCCTTTATGAAAAGGATCTTTGACAATAATCACGCTGAGCCAGCTCCACCTCTTCGAGAACATGAGGAGTGCTGGTACCTGCCTTTCTTCGGAGTGTATCAGCTAGACATGTGCATTCGTTTTAGTACTAAAACGATTTAGTACGAATTTTGGGATAATTTAGTTTTAGTATGACTCAAGAGAAACGAAACTGCTCAGTACAGAAAACGAAAGAAACGAAAATAAAATGCACTACATTTTAGTTTCAGTCCTTTTTGTGATATTACATTGATGAGTGAAGGAGACCAGCAATGAAGAGCGCAACATCCGAAGTTCTGCACCATCCACATGCCAATGCAGTAGGATGTTCTATACAGATAGGGGCATTAATCAATGCAGGAGGATGTTCTATACATTATACAGAGAGGGGTATTAATGCAGGAGGATGTTATATACATTATAAAGAGAAAGGTATAAATTGAGGAGGATGTTCTATATATTATACAGAGAGGGGTATTAATTAATGCAGGTGGATGTTGTATACATTATACAGACAGGGGTATTAATGTAGGAGGATGTTCTAAACATTATACAGAGAGGATCCTTTTTTTCAGCCCTTTAAATCCTGTGGCTGTGAGCGCTGAGATCGGCTGCTTGTTACATTATCTCTCAGTACAATGTATCAGGCTCAGTTGTTACAGTAACTGACTGTAACAGCGCTCAGAGTTTCAGTAAAACAAGGAAATAATATTGTTCTAACCTCTTATACATAAAAATATTATTTACTAGCTTTACTGAAACTCTGAGCGCTGTGATGAGCAGCGAACAGTCAGTAACTGTAACAGCTTTGCCTGACACGGGGCAGTATTACAATGTTGGTGCTAACTTAACCAGAGCTGTTGTAAACTGAAAACCTCCATAGGCTCTAATGGCTCTGGGAAGTTTACAACAGCTCTGGTTATGTTGGCACCAACTATGTAATATGGCCCACATTGTGCTGAGAGTGAGAGATACTGTAACAAGCAGCGATCTCAGCCCTCTGAGGAGCCACTACAATAGTAATTGTATCCATTGGTTTTCGGATGAATGAAATTAGTTTTCATACTAAAGAACTGAAAACGAATTTCTTTAGTAACTAAATAAATTGCATTTTAGGACTAATCCATTAGTTCAAAACGAAATTTTGTGCTGTGCACATGTCTAGTATCAGCCACGTAAGCCAAAACAAATCAGGGTAGTATTTGACTCCAGTGCCAAGCACCAAGGCATATCCCTGAACGATGTTCTTCTCACTGGTCCTAACCTGACCAACAACCTCGTAGGTGTACTCATGAGGTTCAGAAGGGAGCCAGTCGCCACACGCTGCTACACTTCAGCTTCTCTTGCTACAAGTCAGAGAAAGGAACTTCACATCTTCTCAGATGCATCTACTGATGCCATAGCAGCTGTCGCCTACCACAAGGTCCGGAATTCCTGCTGGATCATCCAGAAGAAACAACAGCTGATGTCTTTGGTCTACAAAATCCTGACGAAGATCCAGATATTCGTCCTGAAGTTAAAACTCTTGTCACCAGAACTGCACAAAGACTCGTCTTGGGCTGTCAACGCTTTGAACATTTCTCCAAGTGGACAATGCTTGTGCGCACCATCGCGAGAAGCATCTGCCATAATCAATTCTAGAGCACTTGTTCCAGTGTCTACAGATCCAGAGAACCCAACCATCCTTACTCCAGCTACTCTTCTTACCCAGAAACTTGGGACTGTTCCTGTTCTACCTGGAAACTTTAAAGCAGGAAAAATGTGCTACAACCAGTGGAAGCGAGTACAACACCTTGCCAACTGCTTCTGGAATCGTTGGAAGATGGAGTATCTTTCCACTTTGCAAGGACGCAGGAAATGGCAATGCCTGAACCGAACGTTCAAGTTGGAGATCTCGTTCTCCTCAAGGACCAGCAAGCCGAAAGGATAGAGTGGCCTATGGGACTTATTAAAAAGAGCATCTCTAGCAATGATGGTAAGGTACGTAAGGTGGAGGTGAAGGTCGCAAGACAAGGAACTGTAAAGACTTTTATCAGACCTATCACGGAACTTGTTTTGCTCTTACCGCTTGGAGACTGAACTTACTTAGGTTTTCAAGACATCTAGCAAATTACACTGTCGTTATTTGCGCTTGCATAACTACCGTTATGATGTTTATATATAGTGACATTTTCAATGCCAGACGGGGAGTATGCTGTTACAGTTATATTCATTTAGATGGGGATTTATATTGTATAGATAGTCCTTATGCTGCCTCCTAGTGGTCTTTCTGTATTGTACATGTTTTCTCTTTTTTCCCTCGCTTTATGATGATGCACTTCCTGTGTGTGTGAAGTTCCACCCTTCCTTCTTGTAAGAGCTGTAGCATGGTGTAGTTATCTAGCAGCATATGTCTATTCATCTGCAAGCTAGGACAGTATCATCTATTGACCGCATAAAACCTATCATTCCATCATCTGCTGTATCCTGTGATCTGCTGTAACCTGATGTACGGAATAAAGCAAGTCGTTGGAAAGAAACAGTGTTTTGGTGAGTTCAGCTATTTGATAAGGATTGTCCTCGGTGATTGCATCTACTTATACAGGCCAGGCATAGAGGTCTCTGCAAGGGATAAATCGCTATACAACGATCGGAGTCAGAATACTATCAGCTATGCTCTCCTGACAAAGCTAAACAAGGACGAAACGATGGTCGGAGGCTGCCCTGCCATTTCATCCCTGGCTGCCCTTTCTGGGTGATAGCAGGCTGATTTGCATAAGGGTCTGCCTCTTCTGTAATGGCACCATGGAGCTAAAACCTTGTGAGACATGAAAGACCTCAGCGGTGACGCACCATAGGGCAGGACACTTATGTTGTTTTCTGTTCTCAGGGGCCTCACAAACTTTACTCATTATTAGACTCAAAATATTGTGCAGGATCCAGGAAAAGTGATGGACAAGAACAAAAAGGAAGAGAGAGTAGGAACGGAGGATGAAAGAGTTTAAAGACAGATCAATGTTTCTGTAGTATTATAAAACCTGTGCATTTTCTCAGAGAATTATTCAAGCCAAGATCTTGTCATTAAAACACATACACTGTCATCGAAGGAGTTATACGGGGTAATGTTGGCTTCAACAAATTTCTACTCTTGTGTTTGCCCTCTGCATTTCCTGCCTTCTGCGTTTAATTTGGAAATACTTTGTAACAAGCATGGCGGATGAAAAGCCTCCGGCTCCCTACAACACACACAATGACGCACAATGTATTTACCCATTGGATACACAGTGTTTGCCTTCTCTATAATCACCTGGGGTCACGGCTGGTTTCTCACATGTTCCTGTTTGTTTGCCAGGATTTTTTTTTTCATGGATTATTGTGTGACCTCCAGGTGAGGTCTTTACAGGTGTTGACTGCTCTATGAAGATAAAGTACATTAGTCCAATCAGTTCCTCTATTCGAGGTTCTTGGCAGGCAGTACAAGAAGGCTTAGATACCTTGATATTAGTCCTTGTCCTTTAGATCAGTATGGAACAGAGCTCTTCATTGACAGGAGTTGATAATGTAAGCAAGCAGTGACCTGAAAGGGTTTTCCTGTGTATTAAGTGCCCTTTGAACATGGTCACATTATGTTATCGCTTGGCCATCAAGGTGTCGAGGATGAGGTCTGGCATGGGTGCGCAGGAGTATGGGTGTGAGCCCAATATGCAGTAGACAGGTTACAGGGCAAAAAAGGGTTTTAATAAGAACAGAAAAACTCAAGAAGGGAGGTACTAGGAGGCAGGATAAACAGAAAAATAACTATAAGGGGAACACTGACAACACAATCTCTAAGCGAAGGTACAAATGGAAGCAAGCAATAGGATAGTCAAAGTCTAGCAAGGGTCTGATACACGATCTCTAAGCGAAAGTACAATAGGATATAGAAACAGGATGGTCAAGGTCTAGCAAGGGTCTGGTACACAAGTAAATACAAGCATAGGAAAGCAGGGGAAAACAGGGCAATGGAGGATACCGGAGATTGATGGTGCAAAGCAGAGGGAAAAATCAGGAATGTCCAATATTCAGAGGGGATCCAGGCAAAGGGTTCAGGAGGAGATCAGGAACTCAGGTCTATTCAAGGCAAGGCTGGTAACGTCAATGAGGCAGCGTGGGACCAGGGGCGTAGCTTCCTTATAAGCAGGTCACATCAGGCTGGACGAGGTGCAGGTGATGGGTCAGGTTCAGAATGAAAAGCAAATCAAAGTCCAGAACCGTGCATGGGGAAGGAGAAAAAACACAAAAACAAAACAAAGTCCTGGAAACAACCTAGAACATGCAAAAAAGAAAACAAAAAGGTGCATCAGAGGGTCAGGACCATGACAACACCCAGGTGGGCATGACATCACCCCCCTCCTGACGGGTGCACTCCGGGCACCGAAGCTAGGACAGGGGACAACAGAGTCCAGATCGGTCAACTGGAGTCAGACGATATATCAAGGTTTCTCCAGAGTTCCGGGAAGCGCCTGACCACTTCTAAGTATTCCTGCCGGACCAATACTCCAGAGGGCGTCATGGAGTAACCCGTAGGGACAGGTCCCGAACTAGCGTATTTCGTGCCAGTTTTACTACTTGGATCCTGGAAGCCCTCATACAGAGCCATGAGTACAGCCCTGTCAGACCCAATATCGGGAATAGAGTCACGGGCACAACTCGGCGGAGACACTATAGTCGAAGGGCTCGGAGGGACAGCGCCCTCAGTGAGGCTTTGCTGGGTACGGAGAGACTTGGCTCGACGGCGGCGACTACGACCCTTTGGCGGAGACAGCTTGGGGACGACTGCTGGGCTCTGCGGCGACACTGTGGAAGCGACTGCTGGGCTCTGCGGCGACACTGTGGAAGCGACTGCTGGGCTCTGCGGCGACACTGTGGAAGCGACTGCTGGGCTCTGCGGCGACACTGTGGAAGCGACTGCTGGGCTCTGCGGCGACACTGTGGAAGCGACTGCTGGGCTCTGCGGCGACACTGTGGAAGCGACTGCTGGGCTCTGCGGCGACACTGTGGAAGCGACTGCTGGGCCCTGCGACGACTCGGTACCAGGGGCCTGAGAAGCCTGAGATGGCTCACGGACAGAAGCCTGAGATGGCTCACGGACAGAAGCCTGAGATGGCTCACGGACAGAAGCCTGAGATGGCTCACGGACAGGAGCCTGAGATGGCTCACGGACAGGAGCCTGAGATGGCTCACGGACAGGAGCCTGAGATGGCTCACGGACAGGAGCCTGAGATGGCTCACGGACAGGAGCCTGAGATGGCTCACGGACAGGAGCCTGAGATGGCTCACGGACAGGAGCCTGAGATGGCTCACGGACAGGAGCCTGAGATGGCTCACGGACAGGAGCCTGAGATGGCTCACGGACAGGAGCCTGAGATGGCTCACGGACAGGAGCCTGAGATGGCTCACGGACAGGAGCCTGAGATGGCTCACGGACAGGAGCCTGAGATGGCTCACGGACAGGAGCCTGAGATGGCTCACGGACAGGAGCCTGAGATGGCTCACGGACAGGAGCCTGAGATGGCTCACGGACAGGAGCCTGAGATGGCTCACGGACAGGAGCCTGAGATGGCTCACGGACAGGAGCCTGAGATGGCTCACGGACAGGAGCCTGAGATGGCTCACGGACAGGAGCCTGAGATGGCTCACGGACAGGAGCCTGAGATGGCTCACGGACAGGAGCCTGAGATGGCTCACGGACAGGAGCCTGAGATGGCTCACGGACAGGAGCCTGAGATGGCTCACGGACAGGAGCCTGAGATGGCTCACGGACAGGAGCCTGAGATGGCTCACGGACAGGAGCCTGAGAAGGTTTGGGGTCAGAGACCTGAGAAGGTTTGGGTACAGGGGCCTGAAAAGGCTCCGAGACAGGGGCCTGAAAAGGCTCCGAGACAGGGGCCTGAGAAGGCTTACAGACAGAGACCTGAGAAGGCTTACAGACAGAGACCTGAGAAGGCTTACAGACAGAGACCTGAGAAGGCTTACAGACAGAGACCTGAGAAGGCTTACAGACAGAGACCTGAGAAGGCTTACAGACAGAGACCTGAGAAGGCTTACAGACAGAGACCTGAGAAGGCTTACAGACAGAGACCTGAGAAGGCTTACAGACAGAGACCTGAGAAGGCTTACAGACAGAGACCTGAGAAGGCTTACAGACAGAGACCTGAGAAGGCTTACAGACAGAGACCTGAGAAGGCTTACAGACAGAGACCTGAGAAGGCTTACAGACAGAGACCTGAGATAAGAACGTGGTTCCTACATAAGTGGTTCTCATGCACCCAATGAACCTGCCAGGTTGCCCTCGAGGATGACGTGCAGTTTCTTTAGGGAATTCCTCTTCAGAATCCATAGAATCCCATTCATCCGAAGAGTAGTACTCTGAAGCCGATGGGTAACATGAGATACGCCGACTGGAAGGCACTGGAGCGGTAACATAGTTAGCCGTGAGGTGTTGGCTCGAAGTCGTGGGTGTCATACCGGAGGGTAGGACATACGCAATCCGCATGGGCACAACGGGGTCAGGCTCTGTAGGTCCGCTGGGCACTTCCTCCATCGGTACGGATTCTGTGGGCAGGGTGGATTGGGAATCCATTGGTTCCACTTGGGACTCGTGCTGCACGGTTTCAGGACCATCACCAATAGGCACCTCTTTCATGGGTTTGGATTCGGTGACGGATCTCTCGGGCAAGGACCTGGCAGGCAAAGCCTTACTAGGCTTTGGGAGCAAGGACTTGGCAGAACTATTCTCCTTTTTAGACTTAAAAGAAGTTGTGTCTCTGACAGGCGATGTATTCTTTGGCTTGGTGGGCAGTGCTTTAACGGATGCTGACCTTTTCGGTTTCGTGGGGTTAGTCCTGGAAATAACAGTCTTTTTAGCAGATGCTGCTTCAGGTGGGGTGCTAGGTGGCTTGGGTGGGCGTAGAGGGCAGGCCGATACAGTGTGCAGGCCACTCCCACAATAAAAGCACAAGTGTTTGGACCTTCTCCTTTCACGTTCCTCCGGGGTTAGGGGTTCTCTGGGCCCCTTTTCTGTAACAGGAACGCGCACCTTAGTAGAGATGCCCCTTAAGCCTTTAAGCAGGTCAGTAAATAAAGTGTCCATTTGCTGCAGGATACTTTCTATTAACCCTTCCACGTACACCATAACAGCATTACTCACTGCGGGCTCACTGGTTGATGGCTGCCTCATTCTGTCATGGGTGGCGGCGACACCACTGCTTTAATAAGAACAGAAATAATCAAGAAGGGAGGTACTAGGAGGCAGGATAAACAGAAAAATAACTATAAGGGGAACACTGACAACACAATCTCTAAGCGAAGGTACAAATGGAAGCAAGCAATAGGATAGTCAAAGTCTAGCAAGGGTCTGATACACGATCTCTAAGCGAAAGTACAATAGGATATAGAAACAGGATGGTCAAGGTCTAGCAAGGGTCTGGTACACAAGTAAATACAAGCATAGGAAAGCAGGGGAAACAGGGCAATGGAGGATACCGGAGATTGATGGTGCAAAGCAGAGGGAAAAATCAGGAATGTCCAATATTCAGAGGGGATCCAGGCAAAGGGTTCAGGAGGAGATCAGGAACTCAGGTCTATTCAAGGCAAGGCTGGTAACGTCAATGAGGCAGCGTGGGACCAGGGGCGTAGCTTCCTTATAAGCAGGTCACATCAGGCTGGACGAGGTGCAGGTGATGGGTCAGGTTCAGAATGAAAAGCAAATCAAAGTCCAGAACCGTGCATGGGGAAGGAGAAAAAACACAAAAACAAAACAAAGTCCTGGAAACAACCTAGAACATGCAAAAAAGAAAACAAAAAGGTGCATCAGAGGGTCAGGACCATGACAACACCCAGGTGGGCATGACACAAGGTAAGCCTTCCACCCATTATACAGGAAGTTATCCACCTGTTCCCATGGGTCTTATAAAGAAGAAATTCCCATTCATTGCTCGGGCTGCCTGCTGATGCTCCCCTCTCCATACAGAGACCCAAAGTGTCGTGTGATCCAAGCTTTGGCTCATTAAGGCAATTCTGGTCCCCCTTTTCGGAATATTAGCAGATTGATTTCCATTAGGTTCAGCCTCCTCTGTAATGGCACTGTAATACATCTCTGTACCCCAACTGGGTCACATCTATACAGTATATGAAAATGTGGCAACATTTGTCAAAGAAGACAAAGACCACTTATACTGTACCTTTAACAGATGTAAACATATTCTAGATAGGATTACTGTGTGGGCCCATGTAGCCTATTAACAGAGGTCCCTATTAGGGATGAGCCGAACACCCCCCGAGTTCGGTTCGGGCCCAAACCTGAACTTCCCAAATGTTCTGTTCCGAACCCGAACCCGAACCCGAACCCGAACTCGAACTCAATGCAAGTCAATGGGGCTGAAAATTCGGTTTTTAGAGTGCCCTCCAAGACGGCATATATGCTAGATATTTGCCATAAAAGGTGTATGGGGGTCCGGGTAGTGCCCTGGGGGACAGGAAACAAGGAGAAAAATTAAAAAAAAAACGTTTTTAAAGGGACAGTGAGTTTTCCATGAAATAAGGGTTAAAAATAAAAACCAAAAATTCCTTCAAATATCGTGCCTAGGAGGTCCCAATAACCTGCCCGTGAAGTGGCGGATTTCTGGGATGTACAGAAACACTTAAAAACAAAAAAATGACATTTCAAATGACGGTAAATGCTTTTCCTTTAATCTATCCATAAACAACTGCTTGGGGCGGCAGTCTGTATGAAAAGAGGAGACATTTTCGTACACGCAGAAAAAGTTTACAGATTTTTTTGGCTAAATTATTGTGAAACTTATGCAGCCTTTGGATGAAAGTAACAATAGAGGTCCTTTAGCATCCCCAACAGTGCCGTCACACCGTAACCCCTCTGAGGATATGAATCTGATACAGGCGTCAGTGGCAGTGCACCCAAATATTGTGCTTTTGGTGCCAGGCCTGCAAGTACTATCATACAGTAACCACTTTGTGGTATTGTGGAAGAATGCAGGGGTGAACCTTGCGGTCCTATATTAAAAAGATATGCATCTGGTTAAGGCGTCAGTGCACCCAGATATTCTGCCTTTGGTGCAAGACTGCCAGGCCAGCAAGTATCATCATACAGTAACCCCTCTGTGGTATTGTGGAAGAATGCAGGGGTGGACCATGTGGTACTCTATTGAAAAGATATGATTCTGGTCAAGGCGTCAGTGCACCCAGATATTGTGCTTTTGGTGCCAGGCCTGCAAGTGCCATCATAATACAGTAACTCCTCTGTGGTATTGTGGAAGAGTACAGGGTTGGACCCTGCGGTTCAAAAATAAAAATAATATAAATCTGGCACAGGCGTCAGTGCAGCCAAATATTGTGCCTTTCATGGCAGCAAGTGCATTCACACCGTAACCCTTTTGTGGTATTGTGGAAGAGTTCAGTGCTGGAGGTTTTGTGAATGCAGAAGAGGACATCCCCGATCTATTCCATTACTTCAGCATCAGGGGATTGATAGCTGCTGATCCAGGACTGATTCATTTTTATAAATGTCAGCCGGTCTACAGAGTCGGTGGACAGACGCACTCTTTTGTCTGTGACAAAACCTCCAGCGGCACTGAACGTCCTTTCAGAAAGCACGCTAGATGAAGGGCAACCTAGTAGCTGCATAGCATATTGGCTAAATTCTGGCCAGTGATCCAATCTCAACACCCAGTAAGCCAGTGGATCATCTGCTGGAAAGGTATCCAGGTCTGCCCTTGCCCCTAGGTAGTCCTGCACCATATGGTGAAGACGCTGGCAATGGGTGCCTACATTTGAGGTTCCTGGGCGTCGAGGACTAAAATTTTTTAAAAATGCATTAGTCAAGCGGCCCTGGCCTTCACCACTATTCCTCTGATCATCCGCAGCCTCAGAAGCACGTGTGTCAGCACTTGGTAATCTACCAGTGCCTGGAAAGGTGTTACACAAGTGTCGCTTTAGAGCGTCCTCAAGTTTTTTCATCCTGTGCTCCCTCTCTGCGGGCAGGATGAGCTCTGCAACTTTACCCTTGTATCTTGGATCAAGAAGGGTTGCCAACCAGTAATGATCCCTCTCCTTGATAGCACGAATCCTGGGGTCCTTTAGCAGGCTTTGCATCATTAGGGAGCCCATGCAGCGTAGGTTGGAGGTGGCATTAGCTTCCGAGTCTTCCTGGTCAATGAGGATGACCGTATCATGCACTTCCTCCTCCCAGCCACGCACTAGCCCTTGTGTTTCTGGGCACACGAAACCCTCCCTTGAGGAATCCCCACCTTCAATGCCACCACTACTTAAATATTCTGCCTCCTCCTCCTCCTCCTCCTCCTCCTCCTGTCTGATCTGAGTAGGACCCGCAGGAATGCTGTCTGCGGAAAGACTGGGGCCTTCAGAGCTAGGGAAGGCCTCCTCTTCCTCCCGCTGCTCTGCCTCTAGAGCCACATCTATAATTACCCGCAGAGTGTGCTCCAGCAGGAACACTAAAGGAATTGTGTCACTGATGCATGCACTGTCCCTGCTCACCATCCTCATTGCCTCCTCAAATGGTGACAGAACAGTGCATGCATCCTTGATCATCAGCCACTGCGGGGGGGGAGAAAAAAGTTGACCTGAACCTGTCCTTGTGCCATACTCACACAGGTACTCGTTGATGGCCCTCTGCTTTTTGTGCAGAGGCTGCAGCATTGCTAATGTCAAGTTCTACCTGGTGGGCATGTCACAGATCAGATGGTTTGTGGGAAGGTGGAATTCTCTTTGAATTTCTGCCAGGCGAACGCTTGCTGGGAATGACCGTCTGAAGCGGCTGCAGACTTTTCTGGCCTGGCTGAGAAGCTCTGGCAGCCCTGGGTACTTGGTTAGGAAACGCTGTACCACTAGATTTAGGATCGTGTGCTAGGCATGGTACATGCATCAATTTACCCTTGCGTAGGGCGGAGAGAAGGTTGCTGCCATTTATCACAGACGATCATTCCCAGCTGAAGCTGGCATGGTGTTAACCATCTCTGCACCTGGCCCTGCAGAGCTGACAGAATTTCTGGCCCGGTGTGGCTCCTGTCCCCTAAACAAACCAGCTCAAGCACAGTATGGCATCTTTTTGCTTGAGCCAATGCATAGCCCCTGCCATGCGTCGGTTTAAATGCCACTTCAGAGACAGAGAAGGAGGAGGAAGAGGTTGTGGTGGATAGACAGACCTCATACAAGCAGCTTTCTGGAGGCGTGGTGGATGAACAATATCCAGCACAGAGCCCCGTCTTGGATCCCTCCCGGCTGCAATCAGAGTTATCCAGTGTGCCGTGAAGGAATTGTAACGACCCTGTCCATGCTTGCTGGACCACGTGTCTAAAGTCACATGCACCATGTTGCTGACTGCCTTTCCCAATGAATGGATAACATTGTCTTCCACGTGCTGGTATAGTGCTGGAATGGCCTTGCGTGAAAAGTAATGGCGTTTTGGAACCTGCCACTGTGGTACAGCACATTCAGCAAATTCACGGAAGGGAGCAGAGTCCACCAGCTGGAAAGGCAGCAGCTGTAATGCGAGTAATTTTGCGAAGCTGGCATTTAGACGCTGTGCTTGGTGATGGTTGGGACTATATTTTTACTCACGCTGCAGCAGCTGCGTCAATGTAATCTGACTGCATAAATCTTCAGCTGCTGGGATGATATCACATTGTGAGGAAGGAGCTGGTACATCCATTACTGTAGCATCATCCCTGTCAGTGGAAGTTATAGGCAATGACATGGAAGGACATAGAGTGGGGGTAGAGACAGATGAGGAGGAGGAGGACCTACGCATTTTGCGCCAATGGGATGTGTGGCAGGTGTTCATATGTCGCCCCAAGCACGTGGTACCCAAGTGTCCGGTGTCTTTCCCACGCTTCAGCCTCATCTGACATAGATTACAAATAGCAACGGTATGCTCTGCTGCACATTTCTTAAAGAACTCCCAGACAACAGAGTTCCTGCGTGTGTGCTTTGAGACAACAGCACTCTGCACCGGAGCAGCCCTGACATCTGATACGTTGGACTGGCTAGTGCTACGGTTGGTCATAGAGGATGTTGTGCCTGGTGTTTGCT
Organism: Leptobrachium leishanense; assembly: GCA_009667805.1. Taxonomy (NCBI): domain Eukaryota; kingdom Metazoa; phylum Chordata; class Amphibia; order Anura; family Megophryidae; genus Leptobrachium; species Leptobrachium leishanense. Next base: position 21,215 of record RXON01000261.1, read on the forward strand.
GTGCCTCTTCCTCCTCCTCACTTGATTCCTCTGTTCGATCTGGCACCCAGGTGGAGTCAGTGAACTCATCATCAATGTCATCTTCAGCCCGTATCTCCTCGTCACTGGAGCCAACTTGGCAGTATGCTGCAGCTGCTGGGGCAACATGAGTGCCAGTTATTTGTGTGTCATCACTGGCACCCCCTTCCTCTAGGTTGATTATACTCCCTTCTCAACCTCAGAGATTGAATCAGAGCACTGTACTTGCTGCGCATCCTCAAGCAGCATGTCACTCTCATTGTAGTCAAACAATTCAGCTGACTCCTCCGTGTGTGATAGCGAGGCTACGGCAGGAGTAGCTGTGGACATGGAGGCTGCATTAGATGTTTTGGCAGCTGAGGTGGACTGTAAAGTACTACAAACCTGGCTGGCAGAGGACTCGGAGGATGAGGATAGCCTGGTTAGCCAATCCACCAAATCCTCTTTATGTTGCTGCTGCTTAAGAAGATGGCCAGCACCAGTTAGAAAGGACAGGCGTGCCCCTGCAGAGGATGCACCATGTCCACCACGACCAGAAGCACAGCCTCCCGACACAGGGGCTGCTTGCCCTCTGTGTCTGGGAGCGTCTGCCTGTCCTTTTTGTTCTTTCAGACATAGTGAGTGATATATAGATTAAATATATACAGAACTCTGATTCAACTCTGGTATAAAGATTAAAGATTTATACAACTCTGATATAACTCAGTGAGACACCCTGATAGCTGTCAGCCAGTGACATGACAAAGATTACAATTCCCTCCTATAAATCAGTGTGACCCCCCGATGGGTGGCAGTGAGAAGCCACAGATTACAAATCTCAGAAACCTCCTATAAATCAGTGATACCCCCTGATGGGTGGCAGCCAGTGAGAACACACGGATTATAACAATTCCCAAATATTTTGTAGAAATTTGTGACCCCCAAAATACTTGCTGACAGCCAGTGACAAGACACAGATCACCTCAATTCCCAAATTTTTTGTAGAAATTTGTGAGACCCCCAAAATACTTGCTGGCAGTGACAAGACACATATCACCTCAATTCCCAAATGTTTTGTAGAAATTTGTGAGACCCCCAAAATACTTACTGGCAGCCAGTGACAAGACACAGATCACCTCAATTCCCAAATGTTTTGTAGAAATTTGTAAGACCCCCAAAATACTTGCTGGCAGTGACAAGATACACATCACCTCAATTCCCAGATATTTGGTAGAAATGAGACCCCCCAGTAGCGTGGCAGACCGGCAGTAAGAACACACAACAACAATCTCCTATGAAATCTCCTCTCAAATGCGTGCAGAAGCGGTGCATGGAAACCTTATATAGTGTGCTGCGGGACTTAGCTCTGTGAGTCCATGATTGGGCAAAATTTGCCCAATCAGGACTCTGAGCTGTGATTGGCATAATGTTGAACCTGTCTTGCACCAGACCTGTGGTCAGGTGCAAGGCTGTAGCCAATTATGAGCTTCAGGCCAGTGTATAAGTGCTTTGTGGTCGAACATGCGCCGAACACCCAGAAATATTTGGAGTTCGCGAGCAGATTGTTTTCATACTGGGCTATTCATTCAGAGAGAGGTGAAAAGCAGGAGAATGACTGGAGAAGTGAAAATTCTAGGTCAAAATAGCCAACCCAGAAAAATTCTCCCATTCATCTCCCTTTCAAAATCTGCTATTTTGACCTATAATTTTCACTTCTCCAGTCATTCTCAAGGTTTTCACCTCTTTCTGAATAGCCCTGTATTAGGGTTATTCAGAGAGTGGTAAAAAGCAGGAGAATGACTGGAGAAGTCAAAATTCTAGGTCAAAATAGTCAAACCAGAAAAATTCTCACATTTATCTCTCTTTCCAAATTAGCTGTTCTTTCTCCTGCCAATTCTCAAGGTTTTCACCTCTCTCTGAATAACCCTGATATTTCAGGCTCAGAAAAAGGTTAACCCAACACTTGCCCCTGGCAAAACACACACACACACACACACACACAGATGATTGGAGATATAAATATACATACACACAGCATGTGAAAGAAAGGGTGTGTGTAAAGAGACTGGCACTGTAAGAACACACACACACCTCTCTATATGGTGCCCCTATAACAAAGTATTATTAAGAGGAGCCTGGCCACATCCATTAGGTTTCCTTAAAGCAGCTATACATTTTGCATCATTCATATTATACTGAAGGGAAAGCAAGCCACTGACCCAACTGAAAAACTGACCCAACCTGAATTCTGCACACTGCAGGGCAGCACTTTCAGGCACTGACCAGGGAGTAAAATGGAGATCTGACACCCCAGCCCAAAGCCAGTGACCCATGAAGCACATGCTGTGATCTGACAGCCCTGGTAGAAGATGAGTTGAGAGAGTCTTGCTGGCAACTTTGCATCTGCTGAGTCCCCCACCTGTCCTGTCCTGTCCTGTCCCATCCCTCCCCAGGCAGCCTGGCTATAGGTACAATACATCATACAGATTGGCAGCTAAGCACTATCTGAACATCAGGAAATCAGCACAGAGGAAAGCCATGGCCTCTCCCTCCCCCCCGTGAGGTCACTTACCTGGCAGCTGGGCAAAGAGGGCTTCCTGCTGCTACTTGAATTTCAAAGGCTGCGGCACTCCCTCAGATCCCTCCTGGGGGGAAGATGTGTTGTGCATTCTTCCAGCCCCAGTTAGCAGACAATAACCAGCCTGGGGTATAAATGGGCATCCCCAGCTGATGCAGATCTAAGTGGCAGAGCAGGGCACCCCTGTGCCAGGCTCCTGGACTGCAGCTCCCCATGCAGCCAGTCAGGGGTTGTCCGTCATGCAATCTTTTCACAGCCTGTATTGGAGGGCTGCCTGGCCTATCATTGACAGGAAGGGGCATGTCTAACTGCTAGATATTTCCTGTCAATCAGAGGCAGTCCTCTAATGCAGGCGTTTTCTGGGAATGGCTTGGACCAATGGTGCTTTCCCATTGGTCCAGGCTTTTGCAATGCTCTATCAGTGACTGTCAGTCTGTGCGGCACTAATGAGCAGTGATCATGAAATAGGCAGCACTTGTCTCTGACATCTTGAACAGTTTACCCAATTAGAGCAGCGGGGAAACGTCCTGCTATGCAAATTGTGTAGGCTGGGAAAATTAATGCCTGCAGAGGACGGAGCTGACAGCAGGGGAGCAGGTGAGTTTGTTTTTAGTTTATTAACTTATCACTTAATGGCAGGTGCGGCTCTGCCTCCCCTGCCTCCACTGACTGCATGTCCCTGGTGTGTAGGAGCATATCACAGAGCCCCACAGCAATAAAACTCACAGTAATGTGCAGTGTGCATGAGCGTATCACAGAGCTTCACAGCAATAAAACTCACATTATTTTGTGGTGTGTATGAGCGTATCACAGAGCCCCACAGCAATAAATCTAAAAATGCTTATTTTAAAAACTGGCTATCATATTTCAAATAAAAATAAGTGTTCCAAAAAATAAAGGGCTCTATTACATTCTTCACGAAAATTTTAACGCGTGCGCAAAAATGCATTAATGCGAGGGGCAAAATCCTGTGCGCAGAGCGTCGTATTACAATGTCCGTGCAAAAAATGTGCGTTAACGTCTAACGCGGGTGAACCTGCGCGAACCCTTTGCGAGCGTAATGTACTGCGCGCGTCCTATACTTAACATTGTGAGCACAAATGCGTTTGTGCGCTGGTACCCGGATGGTATTACAATCTATGCGCAAAATTTAACGCACAGCGTTGGTGCGCATAATTTTAACGTCTTTGAAAAGCTGGTGGTAACGGCAAATCTGAACGTCCTGGCTGAACCCAAATACACCAGCCCAAAAAAAAAAAAAGCAGCAACATATAGTTACACATTCTACACATACTCTAACAATAAAATGGAGAAGGTGCGTGTTTTTATTATTGCTGCAGCATGTATACGCAGATTAGCTTTGAGAGGCGCACAAAATTAACGGGAGACAATTGTGGTTCTTAATTCTGATTGGCTGAATCGCGTGAAAAAACTGATTTCTGCGTGCAACGTTTTTGCGCGTCTTTTTTTACGCGCGTTATTTTTTGACGGATGAAAAATCCGCATCAGCAATAAAACTCACGCTCATACACACGCCACATTACTGTGAGTTTTATTGCTATGGTGCTGTGATACAGTAATGCATAGCGCATATGAGTCTATCAGAGCACCGCAGCAATAAAAATCACAAAAATGTGCAGTGTGTAGAAGCGTATCAGAGCTTCAATTCCTTTTTACGGACACCCTCTCATTCTTTTTACCCTCTCTCATTTTTACCCTATCTTCTTTTGTACCCTCTCTCTCATGCCTTGTACCCCTCTTTTTTTAATCCTTTCTTTTTAACCCCCTCCTTTTTAACCCTCTCTTTCTTTTTAACCCTCTATCTTTTTAACCCTCTCTTTCTTTTTAACCCCCTATCTTTTTAACCCTCTCTCTTTTTAACCCTCTCTTTTTAAAAAAAAAAAAACAACTCTTTACCCTATTGGGTTCACAGTGTTCTAGGCACTAAAAAAAGTATTGGAACAAAAAGAAGTCTGTTTCTGCTCTGTACGAAAAAAGTCCTCTCATGCCTGGAGTTGATAGGCTCAAATAAAATCCACATCCAAGCCACTAGGGGGCTCTTCCCATCACAGCGAGATCCTGGAACCGTAGATTACGTCTCGATGTGTAAAACCTTCAGTTTCACAAGTACCTCTCCCTTTCTTTTTAACCCCTCTATTTCTCTTTAACCCCTCTATTTCTCTTTAACCCCCTCTCTCTCTTTTTAACCCCCTCTCTTTCTCTTTAACCCCCTCTCTCTCTTTAACCCCCTCTCTCTTTTTAACCCCCTCTCTCTTCCTCATTCTTTTTACACCACCCCCAAGCAGTCACTTACCAAATCAAAGGCTTATCAGAAAGGACGACAGAGCAGCCGAGACCCAGTCTGGATGCAGGCTGGCTCCACTGTCCACTGGGAGTCGATAGCCTGTGTGCTGTCTGGTGCTGCAGTCAAGGAACAGCATGTGCTTGCTTAGTGAATGGGATCGACACACTGCGTTGGTGCTGCCCCCTCCCGTGCATCACCTGACCCACCCACGTGTTGCATGATAGGCTCGCAGGACTTACGCTGCGAGTGTGCGACGCATCACGTGGGTGGGCAGGTGGCCCGCGAGCATGAATTTCACTGGTCGCGTGGGAGGGGGCAGCCTCAATCAGACAATCAGCTCCGGATTCGGACTCAAAGAGTCCGATACCGGAGCTGAGAATTAAAACGGTGGCCCACTAAACCCAGCAACTGACGGGGCAATCAGCCCCACTCGCCCTCAGCTAATTTCCACTCACCAAATGTGAGCAGGCGAGTGGAAATTTTGAGGTCTGATAAACACATTACAATACACAGTATAAAAAACATTATAAAACACCTTACAAAACACATTACAATACACAGTATAACACACATTATAAGCTCATTACAAAATGCATAAAACACATTATAAAACACATTGCAATACACAGTATAACACACATTATAAGGCACATTACAAAATACATAAAACAAATTACAATACCCAGTATAAAACACATTATAAAACATCAAGAAATAGGGGGTACTCTTAATGGCGCTATGTAGTTGGGAATCTATTGTTGTGTCTTATTTGACCATGCGTGTATGCTGCAAACAAAGGGGAGGTAGCAGAACCTTGTAACTGCTACAGGGTAGGTACAAAAGAAAATGGATACCTCTTTGCATGGCTCTCCTCGCTATAATGTATAGTGGTACACTCTGTGTGTAGAATGTAGAATACTGATATACTTTAAAAAGATTAAAATATATAATAAACAACAAATAACCATATAAAAATGTCAAGCATTGATAGTCCTTATTTGGTGCAATCCTGCCACCTAGTGTCCATTTAAGGAAAGTCTTTTGTAGGGATATGTATATGCAATAAAAATACACAATATTCCCTATGCGTTCTGTGGCACTTTCTTGTCTCCCTCCAAACTCTGCTTCTCTTGTCCCTCCAAGAGAAAGTGGGATTAGAGGTGCATTCGAGTCTGCTAACCAGTGTTCATTTAAAAATGAGTACACTTACGCAGATGAGATGTGGATACTGCCAGATTGTCCAAACCTATTCTGCTTGAATCTTCCCTTGTGCCTGCTCCTTAGTAGCTCATTTTCAGATTGCGACGTCCAGACGAATCCAAAAAGCTCCCTTCTCACGGTGCAATGGTTCCTGGCGGTGCTGGATAAATATGGCTGGATGCAGTAGGGGATTTCTCTGAAACGTAGGTTTATTTAAGCAGCTCACACAAAAAATCAACAAAAAATAGATAAAAACAAATGAAGATAAAGTAAAATGATCTAGTGCAAAGCATAGGATCGTCCAAGACGCATTTCGCTGGCTCCCTAGCCAGCTCCATCAATTGGATCATCAAGGATTTGTGTGACCATGGTGATATAATTATCTTTGTTCATGACAACAATATTGCCGCCTTGTCACATGCTTTTATCACAATGTCAGGGTTATCAACTAGACTAGTGAGCGCTAGTCTTTCACAATTGGTAAGATTGGACTGGTTCTTACCCAGTAGTTGTTTCGGTTGAATTGCTTCGATGGCCTCAGAGACCATATTTGTGAAAATATCGATGTTATTGTACTCCTTTATGGAGAGCGTGAAGAGGCTTTTTTGTTTAGGGCGGTGGAGTGGGTTTCGAGTGGTATTATCATTTTCCTCAAGAAGAGAAACCATGTCATCGAAACATGCCAACTCTTGTACACTAAGATCCATCTGATTGGCACATTTTTTTTGGATGTTTGTAAGAAATTTATGCAAAGTTAATTTGCGTGAAAATAAATGAACATCTTTGATCCAGCCAAATCTATCTAATTTTGGCTGTGGGATAAAAAATAATCCTTCATGCAGTACCTGTATTTGATCTTGTGTAAGAGAAGTGGAGGATAGATTAACAACTTTGGTGGAATCGATATGGATCACTTCCTCCCAACCCTGGTCTTTCCCTTCCTTGAGTTTAGATTTCTGCCATACGCTTGATCAGGGTTGGGTGGCGTCCCTTGCTCTAAAAAAGAGACATTGTGTTTCTTAAGGATACTGCGGGTTTGAGGTGGTTCTGGTAAGTCTGAATCAGAATCATGTGTATCATAATCGGATGTATACGATAGGTCAGAATTGCGGCGTATCGTTCTATTGAATCTACGGTACACATTACCACTTCGGTAGTCCATGAGGTCTCGTATATATTTCCTGTGTTTCCTAGTTTTAATAGTGTGTAGCGCTGCTTTAAAGACTGTGTTCTACTGCATTGAATTATTATGGCCACCAGAGGGAGACAGAGACATAGTGAACTATGCTGGACAAAAACTGAACTACACCTACCATCATCCTTTGCGTGAGGACAGGAAGGGTGTGGATAGGAAGAGGAAAGAGATCAGCGGCCTCGTGGAAGGCATGGTCAGAGTGAGCAGAGCAGTGAAAGGTGGAGGACGCACGTGAGAGCTGTCAAGAATAGCGACCAGGCCGGACTACAGATGCTGTCTCACTGGTGCTGGAGATCAGGACAGTGACCTGCTGAGACCTACCTACGCAGTGCGGAGAGGTCTGGATGACAAGCTGGTTCCGGCTGGACCCTGAGTTAGGAGACCGCGCTGATCGATTGGGAGTGCAGGCGGTGGATCGTTGTCCCAGTTGCGGAAATTCGGCAAGCAGGGAGCGGATTCAGTGGATTCAGTGGTACAGAGTCCTAGTACACAGTGGAGAAGATCCTTTGATCGAGTGCTGGACAGTTTCGTCTATCGGATGGGTGAGAGGCCTCCAGGCCACAGTTCCCAAAAATAAGAAATGCATGCTGCAATATTGTTTAAATCCACAAGGCCCCAACAGTGTCAAAGATTTTCTTGTTTCATTCACTGGCCAGTTGAATACAGTACCCGGGTACCTGAGACAACACACATACACATTTTTGAGCTATTATTCATGGGACTTACACTCCAGAACTGAGGGGGTTAACTGTTTATTTTGCAGCCGTGCGTTTTCCCGCGTTACGAATTCTTGTCATTTAAATACCGTATATGCGTAATATATGCTGCTTTATTGGGATCAGTAAAGAATATAATACATAAAAATCCACAACAGTGCTGGTGCATAGTTATTTCCTAGTGCGGTGAGACTAACCCGAGGTTTATTCAGCGGCTCCTCCGGGAGTGAGCGCTACACGTGGGGCTCGTTCTGGGATACCAGTCTCTGTGGATACCGCAATTAAAGGGTTAATTATGGATCGAGACACTGCTGCCAAATGGTGTGAGGAGCACAATAGCCAGATAGGGTTAAGCATAGTCATGGACATTCCTGCAGACACTTGGGCCGAGATTCGCCGGGCCGTGGCCGCGCTGACACCAGATCATCGGGGGTTAATTCTGGACATTAAAGTGAACCCAGATACTTCTCACACATATGTTCTTTTTGAGTGGAGAAAGGGTGTTCCAGTGTGTTTTCAGGGAAAGAGTGTAAAGCTGACCGACAATGTGGAAGTTCAACTGATTCAGCCAAGTGCGCCACGTGGCGATCCCGCGAATGTTCCCATGTAAAGTCCGCTACCCATGATCGGGCCTGAGTTCATCGTGGCTATCTGAGATTTGCTGGCTAAATGTGAAAGAACAAGCCCACCTCACACTAATTTTGGTTATCGACGGTTGAGGAATTTTTCAGGAAGCGCGTCAACTCTGGCGGGAGAAGAAGCCTTCGAAGAATGGGTGGAACAGGCGATGCAGGCTCTGGATGAGTGGGACGTCCCTGAAGCACAGAAGAAACAGAGAATTACAGAGAGCCTGAAGGGACCTGCATCAGAGACTGTCAGAAACCTGAAGTTGAGCAAGAAAGACTGTACTGCTTTAGACTACTTAAATATATTACAGGAAGTCTTTGGGCGAACAGAAAAGGCTACCGAACTCATGTACCAGTACGAACACACCTACCAGCGAAAAGGTGAGAAAATGACTGAATATATGAGGCGCCTGGATAAGATTCTGCACCAGATACTTCTTAAAGGGATACTCTAGGCAACATGACCACCTAAGCTATTTTAGGTGGTCATGATGCCCGGAGTATGCCGCCCTCTGTCTCCACTCCCTCCGCTCGGCAGTTCAGCTGAAAACAGCTGAGAGAGGCGGAGGAGTTTACTCTGCCCTCCCAACTGTCAGTCAGCAGAGCGGGAATCATATTTCCCACTTCTGTCGACTTTTGCCGAGTAGGAGATGTCATTGCGCTTTAAGCGCGATGACGTCTCCAACTCGCCGCAGTAGCTGGCGGCAGCGGCTGAGGGTTAGTGTTGCGCGCATCCTCTTGCGCGCAACACTAATCCTCAGAGGAAGCCTGCCGATTGGCTGGCTTATGTGAGAGGCGCGCATGCGTGCTTCTCACGTAAACCAGAAGCCAAGAAGCATCAAGAAGGACGGGAGCAGAAGAGGAGGGAGGTGAGTATATATAAAAAAAAAAGACGCCGCTGGAAAGAAGTGGATTTTAGGGTAAGTATTGCAGTTACAAAAAAATAAATAAAAAATAAAGATTTATTAAGGGAATAGGGATAGGTTAGGATAAAAAAACGGGGGGGGGGATGATTTTTTGAGCAGTGTTCCTTTCAGAAAGGGGCCAAACCGGCCACAATAGATAAAATCAGAATGCAGCAGATATTGAGGGGCGCTCAAACTCTAGATCCTGTGATGCTACAGCTGAAAACCAGAGAAGGTAACCGAGAATTGAAATACCTGGAACTGATTCGAGCTGTTATAGAGGAAGAGGCTCTGCTGGAAGAAAAATCCTTAAGGAGAGGAGAAAGAGCTAACGCACAACCCGTGAGGCATAACGAATATTTGCAGACTGAAGATGATTCGTTGGAGGCCTATGGATCCGAAGTTGACAGACAAGAGCATCTGGTTGTTCCTATATCCACAGAGAGTGCTGCAAAAGAGTCAACAATTCCGGCATATAGTGAGATACAAAAGACTGTTAAGAAGGTGCAAGAAGCTCAAGCTGAGCTGGAACAGGCGCACACGGACCTGTGCTGAGTACTTTTGAAGGTGGCAGAGACACAGACTGATATGCAGAAGTTCCTCACTGACATGCGGACAACAGGAGTTGCTGTGGCGTCTGGCCAGGGTCCTCCAACCGAATCACCACGAGCAAGTGCGCCTCCGTCTTTAAAGAAGAGATGCTTCAGTTGTGGGGAAATGGGTCATTTCCAAGCACAGTGTAAAAACCAAAGGCCTGAAGGAAAAAGAGTTGAAGAGTTCCTAAAGGTCTTAGAAGGGCTGCTATCTACCTCACAGGCGGGAAACGCCAGAGGGCCCAAGTGAAGGAGCAAACTAGGTGCCCAATAGTTGAAAACCGCTCCAAATTTCAAGCCAGAACCGAAAAGCCGAGAGGGCCCGGATCCTTGCCAAATGCTGAGCCCACCAGGACTGAAAGAGTTACTCCCTTAGTATCCGGTCCTATGTCATGGGAATGCAATGCACACCCAAAACCTCCACGAGTCAGGAAAAAGGCTAGGGTTCAGCGAACTGGGTCTATACCTCCTGCGGCTACGAACAAGTTTCCTGACCAGCTGATAGGTCCTTCTCCCATCGTTCCAATCCAAGTAGAGGGAGTCTACACTAAAGCTCTGTTAGACTCAGGTGCTCAAGTGACGTTGATCTATCGAGACTTCTACGAGAAACACTTGAAGGACATACCTTTAAAGGAATTAAAGGACCTTAAGATCTGGGGTATCGGTACTGAGAAGCTTCCCTATGATGGATATCTACAGGTGAAGTTAGAAATTGGATCCAAGGTCATCGGACAGTCTGGAGGTTGTGATGCATTGGCCATTGTGTGTCCTCGCCCTTCAGGGGCCAGCAGAAGTTCTATGATAGTGGGGACGAATACTGATATGGTGAGACGTCTTCTGACTCCCATAGTGATGGAAGAAGGTTCTACCAGAGGAGTACATCCAATGTTACATCCGGTCTATCAACGAATGGTCGAAGAACAGGGGGCACCTGCCGAAGTGGGGCGTCTGTGGAGATTGGGAGGAACAGAGAAGGTACTGCAATCAGAAAAAATGGCGAGCTTCCAGGCTTCAGTCAAGTTGATCGGATCACAACCGGGTCCTTATGTGGTACTGAAAACTGATCTCAGTCATGGGAATGAGGCCAGAGTAGAAGTAATCCCTGAGATAATCTCTACAAGTGTTTTGAAACGGACACGGGGAAGAGTTTCAGTTAGTGTGTGTAATGTGTCTGATTCTCCAGTGGTCCTGAAAGCAAGAATGCCCATCGGACAAGTGGCTTCTGTTACACCTCTCTCCCCTACCGATTTAGGAGGGGGAGTGAATAAAGAAATTCCGGCTGAACGGTTCTATCCTAAAGACGCTCCCATCTTGCCTGAATGGAAGAAACGACTTCAGTCCCAGGTTCTAAAATGGAAGGACTTGTTCTCGAAGGATGAGTTCGACGTGGGATGTGCTAAGAGTACTGAACATCGCATTCGACTACAAGAGAATAAGCCGTTTCGAGAAAGGTCAAGACGAGTTCCGCTGGGAGACTTGGATGATCTACGAGAACAGCTAAATGAACTACAGAGGACTAAGGTGATTCAAGAGTCCAGGAGTCCTTATGCCTCTCCAATAGTGATGGTTCGAAAGAAGAATGGTTCTATCCGTTTATGTATAGACTATCGCACACTAAATAAGAGGACCATTCTGGATCAATATGCCACTCCTAGGATAGAAGATGCCCTACAGTGTTTGTCTGGAGCAAAATGGTTTAGTGTACTAGACCTGCGAAGTGGGTATCATCAGATACCCATGCATCCTGAGGACAAAGAGAAGACTGCGTTCATCTGCCCACTGGGGTTCTTTGAGTTCAACAGAATGCCTCAAGGCCTCACGGGGCTCCCGCCACATTCCAACGGTTAATGGAGAAGACAGTCGGGGATATGAACTTGATAGAAGTGTTGGTGTATCTAGATGATAATATTGTGTTCGGGAAGACTTTGGAAGAACATGAGCAGCGGTTGGAGAAGGTCTTGAAGCGGCTCCATGAAGAGGGGTTGAAACTGGAGAAGTGTCAATTCTGTCTACCTTCCGTTACGAAACCTGGGACATGTTGTTTCGGCAGAAGGTGTTTCGACGGATCCTCGAACGTTGGAAGCCGTAGCTTCCTGACCTAGACCCCGGAATGTTACTGAACTTAGATCTTTTCTGGGGTTCTGCTCATATTACCGAAGATTCGTAGGAGGATTTGATAAGATAGCTCAACCTTTGAATAAGCTCCTACAGAAAGAAGAAGTGGAAGAAGGCTCCAAGGCCTCTGATCGAAGTTCATCGGCTCAAGGGCCAAGGAAGGCTCGAGAATCCATCCAAGAAGAATGGACTAATCAATGTGAAAGTGCCTTTATGAAGTTGAAAGAGAGTCTGACTCGAGCTCCCGTCCTGGCTTACGCTGATCCTCATAAGCCGTACGAATTGCATGTGAATGCCAGCAGAGAAGGTCTAGGGGGAGTCTTATACCAAAATATGATGGATTGTTGAGGCCTGTAGCATATGCAAGCCAAAGCCTTACGCCTTCAGAGAAGAACTATCCTACCCACAAACTAGAGTTCCTAGCCTTGAAGTGGGCGGTAGTAGACCAGCTGAAAAATTATCTGTATGGGGCTGAATTTGTGATAAAGACTGACAACAATCCTCTTGCGTACTTCCTTACTACTGCAAAACTGGATGCAACGGGACATCGGTGGTTGGCCGCTCTGTCAGGGTTTTGGTTCAGCCTTAAGTATCGCCCTGGAGTGAATAATCGAGATGCAGATGCTTTGTCAAGAAGTCCCTACGCTACAGAATGGACTCAGCTGACTTCAGATGGGGTGCAAGTCTTATGTCAGGGGGCAGAGCGCCAGGTCAAGGGAGTAGTTGAAGCAGAAGCTATAGGAGTTATGGCTGCGGGTGTTCCAGAGCTTTATTGTAATCCTACACAGCTGAGGGATGAAAGCCTACCTACTCTCTCGAAACAGGACCTGAGAGCCGATCAGGCTGGAGATCCTCTGATCGCTTTGACAGTGAAGGCTATGAACGCGGGTCAAAGGGAAAATCTACTGACTAATTCCCCAGAAGGAGCCCGATTGGTATACAAAGAATGGGAGCAGCTGAAGATGTTGGATGGGGTGGTCTACCGAAGGGGCCCCTCGAACATGCTGAAGAGACACAACAGTTGTTCCTCCCCACCAAGCACAGAGAAGGTGTGCTGAGAGCATTGCACGATGACCATGGACATTTGGGTGCAGAGAGAACTTTTAAACTGGTGCGAGATCGATTTTACTGGCCTTGTATAAGATCTGAAGGTTAAAGTTATTGTCATTCGTGTCTGAGGTGTATTCGGAGGAAGACCCTACCAATCCGAACTGCTCCAATGAGCCACCTGCAAAGTCAAGGACCCATGGATTTGGTGTGCATTGATTTCCTGTGCTTAGAGCCTGATGCTAGTGGGCAGGGAATATTCTAGTAGTGACTGATCATTTCACCCGTTATGCCCAAGCTTTCTCTACTAAAGACCAACGTGCTCCTACAGTGGCAAAGGTTTTAATGGAGAAGTTTTTTGTTCATTACAGCCTACCAAAGAGAATCCACTCGGATCAGGGCAGAAACTTTGAGAGCCGACTTGTTGGGCAATTACTGGAACTGTTAGGAATTCAAAGGACCCGAACTACTCCATATCACCCCCAAGGTGATGCTCAACCGGAAAGATTTAATCGCACTCTATTGAATATGTTGGGGACACTGTCCAACAGAGAGAAGCAGAATTGGAGTCGTCACACAGCTACGCTGGTGCATGCGTATAATAGTACGGAGAGTGACGCTACTGGATACTCACCTTACCGTCTCATGTTCGGAAGAGAAGCTCGGCTGCCAGTTGATTTGGCATTTGGACTATCTCTTGATCAGACATCTGTGGCCTCTCATAAAAATTATGTGGACAGACTTCGAAAAAATTTGGCTTCTGCACTTGAACAGGCCCGTTTGACTTCAGGGGGCAGAGAACAGAGGAATAAGCGAAACTACGACTTGAGAGTTCGTATACAGGATCTACAACCCGGTGATAGGGTTTTGTTGAAAAACTTGGGTGTTTCTGCAAGGTATAAGCTGGTGGATAGATGGAGTTCTCAAGTTTACATTGTCTGCAAGCAACTGCCTGGTCTGCCAGTTTACCAAATCCGGCCGGGTGGAAAGGCCGGGCCTCTAAACAAATTGCACCGAAATCATCTGTTGCCTTTGAGAGACGCTGTAAGGATACCAGTTGGAGATGAACTTTCTTTGCCGAACCCGGCTGTTCCTCGCTCGGCTCCCGTTACTCGGTCTCAGCAGTCATGGGTTGTTGAAGAAAGTGAAGAGAACAGTGAGGAAGGAAGTTTTTGTCTGGACTGGGTGCGCCCGCCTGAGCCTGAAGAAGTCATTCCAGTTTCTGAACGGTGTGAAAGTGACCTGAGGCCTGAGGCTCCTGAATTCAGATTTGAAGTACCTGAGACCTCGGAAGTTCCTGTAGTTCCAGAAGATGCGTCCATAGATTATAGTTCTATGCCTTCACTGGAAGTCTCATACTCAGAGGAGGTGTCTGCTCCAGTTGTAGATGAGAGAATTGAGCTCGTAAATGTGGCACTTCCACCCGAAGAGGAGATGATTGAACCGGAGTCCAAACGTTTTATCCGGCCCCCTCAAAGACTTACCTACGATTCACCGGGACATAGCACTGAAGAAGCTGTTACCACTGTGCGAAGGCTGCCTGAAGTGTCTGCTATGCTAGCTGAGGTAGTCAGGAACATGAGTCAGCTTGAGGATGTATATCTGACCCGTTATATGTTTGCTACTGAGCCTGAATGTATTGCTTAATGTAAATACTGCAATGTTATGTATCTGTTACACTTCCTTGGAGAGATCCAAGAGTTTTAAGGGGGGGAGAGTGTAGCGCTGCTTTAAAGACTGTGTTCTGCTGCATTGAATTATTATGTCCACCAGAGGGAGACAGAGACATAGTGGACTATGCTGGACGAAAACTGAAGTACACCTACCATCATCCTTTGCGTGAGGACAGGAAGGGTGTGGGATAGGAAGAGGAAAGAGATCAGCGGCCTTGTGGAAGGCATGGTCAGAGTGAGCAGAGCAGTGAAAGGTGGAAGAAGCACGTGAGAGCTGTCAAGGATCGTGACCAGGTCGGACTACAGATGCTGCCTCACTGGTGCTGGAGATCGAGACAGTGTCCATGCTGAGACCTACCTACGCAGCGCTGAGAGGTCTGGATGACAAGCTGGTTCCGGCTGGACCCCGAGTTAGGAGACCACGCTGATCGATTGGGAGTGCAGGCGGTGGATCATTGTCCCAGTTGCGGAGATCCGGCAAGCAGGGAGCTGATTCAGTGGTACAGAGTCCCAGTACACAGTGGAGAAGATCCTTTGATCGAGTGCTGGACAGTTTCATCTATCGGATGGGTGAGAGGCCTCCAGGCCACAGTTCCCAAAAATAAGAAACGCACGCTGCAATATTGTTTAAATCCACAGGGCCCCAACGGTGACTAGTCGAAGATTGTCTTGTTTCATTCACTGGCCAGTTGAATACAGTACCCGGGTACCCAAGACAACATACATGCACATTTTTTAGCTATTATTCACGGGACTTACACTCCAGAACTGAGGGGATTAACCGTTTCTTTTGCCGCCGCACGTTTTCCCGCGTTACGAATTCTTGCCATTTAAATACCGTATATGCGTAATATATGCTGCTTTATTGGGATCAGTAAAGAATATAATACATAAAAATCCACAACAGTGCTGGTGCATAGTTATTTCCTAGTGCGGTGAGACTAACCCGAGGTTTATTCAGCGGCTCCTCCGGGAGTGAGCGCTACAAGTGTTTTTGTATCTTTCAAGATTTTGATACAGTCTAACTTCGGCTTGACCAAAAGTCTTTTAATTTCTGGATGTCTTTGTGTTGTTGTTCTAAGTTAAAGTCTTCGTTAGTAAGTATTTGTTTATTATGCTGAATTATGATATCCATGAATTTCTGGGAGCATTAACTAGCTGTTGTTTCGTTCGTCACTAAGATCCCTATTATTGGGACCAATCTGAATGCGTAACCCCCTCGGAATCATATTTTGCTGAGTGTATTTTTCCAGGGATATAACTTCCCAGCTGAGGCGAATTTGTTGCTGGAAGGTTTTATTCATCTTCAAAAAATCAGAAAGGGGGATATCTGCAAGTAAAGTATCATGTAAAGTAAATAAACAATGGACTAATATGATGATCAGCCTATGTCTAGTTTAAAAAGCATACCAGATCCAAATCGCTATTCAACCCTAATGGTTGCAAAGTTTTTAAGCGATGGATCCAATAGGTTTCCCTTCTGGACAATTTTTTAACCCTCCCCCCCCCTCTCCAGTCAGCTTCTATATGTTCAATCCCTAAAAATTCAATTTCATTTAGATCATATAACTGACCGTTATTGCAATGTACTGGCACGCAATGAGTAGAAATACTTCTTTGTATATTACTCATGTTCCAAAATTCTACATTTTAATTTCCACAAGCACATTGGATAAGATATATTACAAAATTCATAGAACATGTTATATTTCCCTTAACTTTAAATAATTCACCAGTGACCCCATCAGTGGTTAACTGATATGTAGTCCTTGATATAAATCGACATGCCTTGCACTTTCCACATTTTCTGAACCCGAGATTGACTATACCGGCTTTTAAAGGAGGATGAGGTATACTAGGTGCGAGAACACTTTTTACATTTCTAGCTTTCCTGTAAATCATAGGTGGATTTGATGGAAGTTCAGGTTCAGGTTTTATTCACCCGTCTTCTTTAGAAGCCCCATCCCTTTTGCTGATGTTTTATTTATCCATCTGGCCCTGCCACTATTATACACATTGCAGACATACATTGCATATATAAAGACGTCCTCACTGTGATTCACAACATTTAGCCTCCCTAGATTTACACCTCCTCCTCCATGTATTAGAAGGAACTTTTGCCCCTCAATTAAGCTGATCATGATTAACCACTGACATTGACAATGCCCCCCCCCCAGCTGCGGCATAACTTAATCACCCTGGACCTACTATTTCCCTAACGAGCAATATAATGCTTAAATACAGAGACCTCTTGATGCCTCCGTTCATTTCTTACACTCAAGCCTATGCAACAAGTAGGCTGCACGCTTTGCTCCTGGTGACGCTGGTTTATACCAGGGAAACGCATTGAGCCTTTAGCGATATTCATTTTGTTTTAGGGACCCTTTAATCCTTGCTCTGGCTTGATAGAAATATTTCTTACCTACTGGGAGCGTTCCCAATTTAAGCAACTAGCTCAGTTTCATTGTATATT
>RXON01000262.1:0-63175 GCA_009667805.1 Leptobrachium leishanense
CACCCACACACCCTGAATATATGGAGGAACCCCTAAAAAAACACCCGCACACCCTGAATATATGGAGGAGACCCTAAAACACACCCGCACACCCTGAATATATGGAGGAACCCCTAAAAACACACCCGCACCCTGAATATATGGGGAACCCCTAAAAACACACCCGCACACCCTGAATATATGGAGGAACCCCTAAAAACACACCCGCACACCCTGAAATATGGAGGAACCCTAAAAACACACCCGCACACACCCTGAATATATGGAGGAACCCCTAAAAACACACCCACACACCCTGAATATATGGAGGAGCCCCTAAAAACACCCACACACCCTGAATATATGGAGGAGCCCCTAAAAACACACCCTGAATATATGGAGGAACCCCTAAAAACACACCCTGAATATATGGAGGAACCCCTAAAAACACACCCGCACTCCCTGAATATATGGAGGAGCCCCTAAAAACACCCTGAATATATGGAGGAGCCCCTAAAAACACACCCTGAATATATGGAGGAGCCCCTAAAAACACACCCGCACACCCTGAATATATGGAGGAACCCCTAAAAACACACCCGCACACCCTGAATATATGGAGGAACCCCTAAAAACACACCCGCACACCCTGAATATATGGAGGAGCCCCTAAAAACACCCACACACCCTGAATATATGGAGGAGCCCCTAAAAACACCCTGAATATATGGAGAACCCCTAAAAACACACCCTGAATATATATGGAGGAACCCCTAAAAACACACCCGCACTCCCTGAATATATGGAGGAGCCCCTAAAAACACACCCTGAAATAGGGAGGAGCCCCTAAAAAACACATCCTGAATATATGGAGGAGCCCCCTAAAAAGACACCCGCACACCCTGAATATATGGAGGAGTCCCTAAAAACACACCCTGAATATATGGAGGAACCCCTAAAAAACACACCCGCACACCCTGAATATATGGGGAACCCCTAAAAAACACACCCGCACTCCCTGATATTATGGAGGAACCCCTTAAACACACCCACACATCCTGAATATATGGAGGAGCCCCTAAAAAGACACCCGCACACCCTGAATATATGGAGGAGCCCCTAAAAACACACCCTGAATATTGGAGGAACCCCTAAAAACACACCCGCACACCCTGAATATATGGAGGAACCCCTAACAACACACCCTGAATATATGGAGGAACCCCTAAAAACACACCCACACACCCTGAATATATGGAGGAGCCCCTAAAAACACACCCTGAATATATGGAGGAACCCCTAAAACACACACACACACCCTGAATATATGGAGGAGCCCCTAAAAACACACCCTGAATATATGGAGGAACCCCTAAAAACACACCCACACACCCTGAATATATGGAGGAACCCCTAAAAACACACCCACACACCCTGAATATATGGAGGAGCCCCTAAAAACACACCCTGAATATATGGAGGAACCCCTAAAAAACACCCACACACCCTGAATATATGGAGGAGCCCCTAAAAACACCCACACACCCTGAATATATGGAGGAGCCCCTAAAAACACACCCTGAATATATGGAGGAACCCCTAAAAACACACCCTGAATATATGGAGGAACCCCTAAAAACACACCCGCACTCCCTGAATATATGGAGGAGCCCCTAAAAACACACCCTGAATATATGGAGGAGCCCCTAAAAACACACCCTGAATATATGGAGGAGCCCCTAAAAACACACCCACACACCCTGAATATATGGAGGAACCCCTAAAAACACACCCGCACACCCTGAATATATGGAGGACCCCTAAAACACACCCGCACACCCTGAATATATGGAGGAGCCCCTAAAAACACCCACACACACCCTGAATATATGGAGGAGCCCCTAAAAACACACCCTGAATATATGGAGGAACCCCTAAAAACACACCCTGAATATATGGAGGAACCCCTAAAAACACACCCGCACTCCCTGAATATATGGAGGAGCCCCTAAAAACACACCCTGAATATATGGAGGAACCCCTAAAACACACCCTGAATATATGGAGGAGCCCCTAAAAACACACCCTGAATATATGAGGAGCCCCTAAAAACACACCCTGAATATATGGAGGAGCCCCTAAAAAGACACCCGCACACCCTGAATATATGGAGGAGTCCCTAAAAACACACCCTGAATATATGGAGGAGCCCCTAAAAACACACCCACACATCCTGAATATATGGAGGAACCCCTAAAAACACACCCGCACACCCTGAATATATGGGGGAACCCCTAAAAACACACCCGCACTCCCTGAATATATGGAGGAGCCCCTAAAAACACACCCTGAATATATGGAGGAACCCCTAAAAACACACCCACACACTCTGACTATATGGAGGAGCCCCTAAAAACACACCCACACATCCTGAATATATGGAGGAGCCCCTAAAAAGACACCCGCACACCCTGAATATATGGAGGAGCCCCTAAAAACACACCCTGAATATATGGAGGAACCCCTAAAAACACACCCGCACACCCTGAATATATGGAGGAACCCCTAACAACACACCCTGAATATATGGAGGAACCCCTAAAAACACACCCACACACCCTGAATATATGGAGGAGCCCCTAAAAACACACCCTGAATATATGGAGGAACCCCTAAAAACACACCCACACACCCTGAATATATGGAGGAGCCCCTAAAAACACACCCTGAATATATGGAGGAACCCCTAAAAACACACCCACACACCCTGATATATGGAGGACCCCTAAAAACACACTCAACACACCCTGAATATATGGAGGAACCCCTAAAAAGACACCCACACACCCTGAATATATGGAGGAACCCTAAAACACACCCTGAATATATGGAGGAACGCCTAAAAACACACCCACACACCCTGAATATATGGAGAACCCCTAAAAAAACACCCCGCACACCCTGAATATATGGAGGAACCCCTAAAAAGACACCCACACACCCTGAATATATGGAGGAACCCCTAAAACACACCCGCACACCCTGAATATATGGAGGAACCCCTAAAACCACACCCACACCCCTGAATATATGGAGGAGACCCTAAAACACACCCGCACACCCTGAATATATGGAGGAACCCCTAAAAACACACCCGCACACCCTGAATATATGGAGGAGACCCTAAAACACACCCGCACACCCTGAATATATGGAGGAACCCCTAAAAACACACCCGCACCCTGAATATATGGGGATCCCCTAAAAACACACCTGCACACCCTGAATATATGGAGGAACCCCTAAAAACACACCCGCACACCCTGAATATATGGAGGAACCCCTAAAAACACACCCTGAATATATGGAGGAACACCTAAAAACACCCACACACCCTGAATATATGGAGGAGCCCCTAAAAACACACCCTGAATATATGGAGGAACCCCTAAAAACACACCCTGAATATATGGAGGAACCCCTAAAAAACAACCCGCACACCCTGAATATATGGAGGAGCCCCTAAAAACACCCACACACCCTGAATATATGGAGGAGCCCCTAAAAACACACCCTGAATATATGGAGGAACCCCTAAAAACACACCCTGAATATATGGAGGAACCCCTAAAAACACACCCGCACTCCCTGAATATATGGAGGAGCCCCTAAAAACACACCCTGAATATATGGAGGAGCCCCTAAAAACACACCCTGAATATATGGAGGAGCCCCTAAAAACACACCCACACATCCTGAATATATGGAGGAGCCCCTAAAAAGACACCCGCACACCCTGAATATATGGAGGAGTCCCTAAAAACACACCCTGAATATATGGAGGAACCCCTAAAAACACACCCGCACACCCTGAATATATGGAGGAACCCCTAAAAACACACCCGCACACCCTGAATATATGGGGGAACCCCTAAAAACACACCCGCACTCCCTGAATATATGGAGGAGCCCCTAAAAACACACCCTGAATATATGGAGGAGCCCCTAAAAAGACACCCGCACACCCTGAATATATGGAGGAGCCCCTAAAAACACACCCTGAATATATGGAGGAACCCCTAAAAACACACTCGCACACCCTGAATATATGGAGGAACCCCTAAAAACACACCCGCACACCCTGAATATATGGAGGAACCCCTAAAAACACACCCACACACCCTGAATATATGGAGGAGCCCCTAAAAACACACCCTGAATATATGGAGGAGCCCCTAAAACACACCCTGAATATATGGAGGAGCCCCTAAAACACACCCTGAATAGGTAATGTCTTATTTCTTTTATTCTGCTGCTTCCGTTAAATCTTTCTTTACATTGTATAAATATTGAGTTAACTCTCTCGTGTCAGGTTTTCCTCACATAATATTCGCTGCTATTTTTTCCAACATATTTGTTATTTTTCTTTAACATCAGTGCACCAGCAATTGCTAAACCTGTCGCAACCCTGATTAATGAATCACTGGCAACTGGATACATACCCAAACTCTGGAAGACTGCAAGGGTGGTACCTATCCATAAGAGTGGAGACAATACTTTGGTATCCAACTACCGCCCAATATCACTGCTCCCTGTAATGTCAAAAATTCTGGAAAAAAATGTGTCTACACTCAATTACGTGATTATTATCAGTATCAGAACTATTTAACCCCAGATCAATCAGGCTTTCGTCCAAACCATTCAACTACAACTGCCCTTTTAAAAGTTTGTAATGATATCCAAGCAGGCATGGAACAAGGAAACCTAACTGGAGCCATCTTCCTTGACTTTGCCGAGGCTTTTGACACAGTAGACATGGCATCCTATTACAAAAACGTAAAAACTCTGGTATTGGTGATAGTACGTTAACCTGGTTCCAATCATATGTGTCTGATAGGTCTCAATTTGTGTCCATTTCTGACAGCACTTCCCTTCCCCTCCCAGTCACGTGCGGTGTACCCCAAGGCTCGATACTTGGCCCCCTGCTATTCACAATATTCATAAACGATCTGCCCAATGTCTGCAAAGCTTCAACTGTACACATGTACGCAGACGACACTGTAATCTATACCAGCAAACCAAATCTCCCGCAGCTGGAGGCCGTGCTGCAAGAACAATTCACAGGGGTAGAAAAGTGGATAGCAAATAACAAACTTTTTCTAAATACTGACAAAACGGTTACAATGCTCTTTGGAACAAAACCTAAACTACACAAATTGCAAACACCCCATCTATGTGTTGGGACAAAATCAAACGGCACGCTGACCACAGTCACCTCTCTCAAATACCTAGGTATGTGGTTAGACCCTAATCTATCTTTTGGCCCCCACATCGAAAAACTCTCATCTAAACTTTACCCCAAACTAGGTGCCCTGTACAGAAACAAATCCTGCCTGAGCCCCGCGGTAAGAAAGCAGATTGTACAACAAATGCTTATGCCGGCTATTGATTACGGAGATGTAGTGTATGCAGCCGCCCCGCAAACACACCTCCAGAAACTTACTACATTGTATAACTCATTCTGTCGCTTTGTGCTACAATGTAACTACATGACCCACCATTGTGACATGTTAAAAGAACTAAACTGGCCATCGCTGGACTCTAGACGCACCCTTCACCTTTCCAACCTGGTGTTTAAGAGCTTTTCTGGGAAGCTGCCACCCTACCTGAATATGCTGCTTCCCCCAGCAGCTCCCTCATCCTATAACCTCAGATCCAGGACCAGCACCTTACTTGCAATACCACAATACAAAAAGACAGTGGCTCGATCCTCATTTTCCTACAGAGCACCGCAAATATGGAATAACCTCCCAGACGCCGTCAAATCTTCCCCCAGTCTAAAGTCCCTTAAGACTTCCCTATTAACATACCTCAATACAAAATGCACCTGTAAACATGTAACATAATGACTACATTTCCTCCATATTTATTTTTCTGTTAATCTGTATATTTGGTCCTGTGTTAATATCTTGCATTTTACTATTTTGTATTTCTGTAACTGTAACATTTCAATGTTCTCGAACCCAGGACATACTTGAAAACGAGAGAAATCTCAATGTATCCTTCCTGGTAAAATCCTTTATAAATAAATAAATAAATTGTGTTTTTTATTTGTATGTGGGTGTTGATCAGTCGCTGTAATTTAGTTAAAGCTGTTAAAATAAGAGATTACACCCTGAATTTGTGGAGGATCCCCCAGATCAGTGACCCACAAGTCCCCCTAACAGGACAGGTTTTAATGGGGTAATGCAGACTGAATCCTGTCCCCTGTGCTTCACATATCCTGCAAACCTGGCCTGTTGGGGGGTTATGGTGAGGGGGCTCTCCTGGGTGGGGCCGCTTCGCCCTGTGCTCTTTACATATTGATAGGTGTGGATTTGGGGTTCATGATGAGCCCCCCTCCTCTGCAGGTGCCGCCATTGTTGTTAAAGGGGGCTGCTCCTCGTTAATCCTCGGTCAGGTTACGGTTCGGTACAGATAATTACCGCTAGATACATACCGCGTGGCCGGAGCGCAGTACTCGATGTATCCGTTGCTAGGCAACCGTCACTTCCGGTGGCGGAGCGAGTGAGAAACACCCGAGCGCGCGCACGCCGGAAGTCGGTCTCACTAGCGAACAGTGCTCTTCGGTGCGGTCGACTCCATCGGTTGCCATAGAGACCAGGCATTTTGAGGGTGAGTGACCCCCCCCTATCTGATGATGTAGTATGAGGGAGCCCCCTATATGATGGAGTAATATCGGGTCACAGGCAGTATGGGGGTCCCCTATATGATGGAGTAATATGGGGTCACAGGCAGTATGGGGGTCCCCTATATGATGGAGTAATATGGGGTCACAGGAAGTATGGGGGTCCCCTGTGTGATGGAGTAATATCGGGTCACAGGCAGTATGGGGGTCCCTGTCTTGTGTAATATGGGGGGTCACAGGCAGTATAACGGGTCCTCTGCTGGTTTAATATGGGGGTTACAGTCAGTATAAGGGGTCCTCTGCTGTAATATGGGGTTCACAGTCAGTATAAGGGGTCCTCTGCTGTAATATGGGGTTCACAGTCAGTATAAGGGGTCCTCTGCTGTAATATGGGGGTCACAGACAGTAACGGGGTCCTCTGCTGGTGTAATATGGGGGTCACAGGCAGTGTAGGGGTCCTCTGATGGTGTAATATGGGGGTCACAGGCAGTATAAGGGGTCCTCTGCTGGTGTAATATGGGGGTCACAGTCAGTATAAGGGGTCCTCTGCTGTAATATGGGGGTCACAGACAGTATAGAGGTCCTCTGCTGTAATATGGGGGTCACATGCAGTGTAGGGGTCCTCTGATGGTGTAATATGGGGGGTCACAGGCAGTATAGGGATCCTCTGATGGTGTAATATGGGGGTCACAGACAGTAAAGGGGTCCTCTGCTGGTGTAATATGGGGGTCACAGACAGTATAGGGGTCCTCTGATGGTGTAATATGGTGGGGTCACAGGCAGTATAGGGGTCCTCTGCTGGTGTAATATGGGGGTCAAAGGCAGTGTAGGGGTCCTCTGGTGTAATATGGGGGGGTCACAGGCAGTATAGGGGTCCTCTGCTGGTGTAATATGGGGGTCACATGCAGTGTAGGGGTCCTCTGATGGTGTAATATGGGGGGGTCACAGGCAGTATAGGGATCCTCTGATGGTGTAATATGGGGGTCACAGACAGTAAAGGGGTCCTCTGCTGGTGTAATATGGGGGTCACAGACAGTATAGGGGTCCTCTGATGATGTAATATGGTGGGGTCACAGGCAGTATAGGGATCCTCTGATGGTGTAATATGGGGGTCACAGACAGTAAAGGGGTCCTCTGCTGGTGTAATATGGGGGTCACAGACAGTATAGGGGTCCTCTGATGGTGTAATATGGGGGGGGGTCACAGACAGTATAGGGATCCTCTGATGGTGTAATATGGGGGGGTCACAGGCAGTATAGGGGTCCTCTGATGGTGTAATATGGGGGTCACAGGCAGTATAGGGGTCCTCTGATGGTGTAATATGGGGGTCACAGGCAGTATAGGGGTCCTCTATGGTGTAATATGGGGGGTCACAGACAGTATAGGGGTCCTCTGATGGTGTAATATGGGGGTCACAGGCAGTATAGGGGTCCTCTTATGGTGTAATATGGGGGGTCACAGGCAGTATAGGGGTCCTCTGATGGTGTAATATGGGGGTCACAGGCAGTATAGGGGTCCTCTGATGGTGTAATATGGGGGTCACAGGCAGTATAGGGGTCCTCTTATGGTGTAATATGGGGGTCACAGGCAGTATAGGGGTCCTCTGATGGTGTAATATGGGGGTCACAGGCAGTATAGGGGTCCTCTGATGGTGTAATATGGGGGGTCACAGGCAGTATAGGGGTCCTCTGATGGTGTAATATGGGGGGTCACAGGCAGTATAGGGGTCCTCTGGTGTAATATGGGGGTCACAGGCAGTATAGGGGTCCTCTGATGGTGTAATATGGGGGTCACAGGCAGTATAGGGGTCCTCTGATGGTGTAATATGGGGTCTCTCCGTGTATCTAAATGTATGGGATGGGGAGGTGATAGCGTGGGTTCCCATTGGGCAGGTTCCTCTTCTCACGGCTCGTAATTGCTGCCATCTCCAGGCTGCCTGCGTATAAGAACTGGCTGCATATAAGGACTGCCTGGCACCATGGCGGAGGGCGAGCAGCTGATCTCTCTGGATTACGAGGTGTTCGGCAAAGTCCAAGGAGTTTTCTTCCGTAAATACACCCAGGTAATCTCTACAGCACCACCTCAGCTGAGTGTGACAGGTGTTGGGTGAATGCGCAGGGCCTGGCTGAGTGTGACAGGTGTTGGGTGAGTGCACAGGGCCTGGCTGAGTGTGACAGGTGTTGGGTGAGTGCACAGGGCCTGGCTGAGTGTGACAGGTGTTGGGTGAGTGCACAGGGCCTGGCTGAGTGTGACAGGTGTTGGGTGAGTGCACAAGGGCCTGGCTGAGTGTGGTGGGTGTTGTGGTGCAGAAGGGCTGGGAACTCGAGCTCCTCACAGTGCAGGGTTTCCAGTGCATCCCGGAGTTCCATGCCCGCAGGCCTCGCTCCTCCATGGTGTCTCACCTGTTTTCCAGGCGCAGGGAGGACGTCTGGGTCTGGTCGGCTGGGTCCAGAACACGGACACCGAGACGGTTAGGGGGCAGATTCAAGGCTCCGCCTCCAAAGTGCGGGAAATGCAGGAGTGGCTGCAGACCAAAGGGAGCCCGAAGTCAAAGATCAGCAAAGCCGAATTTCAAAACGAAAGGAGGATCCCGCAGCTCGAGCACCGCACCTTCACCGTCCGCAAGTGACTGCAGCACTCCGGGGTTAAACCCTACCTTCCAGGACCTCGTTCATGCATGATACTTTTTGAGGACAAATGCAGGTCTGCGGGCCCCCCGGGAACGAATAGTCAGGTCTGCGGGCCCCCCGGGAACGAATAGTCAGGTCTGCGGGCCCCCCGGGAACGAATAGTCAGGTCTGCGGGCCCCCCGGGAACGAATAGTCAGGTCTGCGGGCCCCCCGGGAACGAATCGTCAGGTCTGCGGGCCCCCCGGAACGAATCGTCAGGTCTGCGGCCCCCCGGGAACGAATCGTCAGGTCTGCGGGCCCCCCGGGAACGAATCGTCAGGTCTGCGGGCCCCCCGGGAACGAATCGTCAGGTCTGCGGGCCCCCGGGAACGAATCGTCAGGTCTGCGGGCCCCCCGGGAACGAATCGTCAGGTCTGCGGGCCCCCCGGAACGAATCGTCAGGTCTGCGGGCCCCCCGGGAACGAATCGTCAGGTCTGCGGGCCCCCCGGGAACGAATCGTCAGGTCTGCGGGCCCCCCGGGAACGAATCGTCAGGTCTGCGGGCCCCCCGGGAACGAATCGTCAGGTCTGCGGGCCCCCCGGGAACGAATCGTCAGGTCTGCGGGCCCCCCGGGAACGAATCGTCAGGTCTGCGGGCCCCCCGGGAACGAATCGTCAGGTCTGCGGGCCCCCCCCCCCGGGAACAAATCGTCAGGTCTGCGGGCCCCCCCTCCCCCCGGGAACAAATCGTCAGGTCTGCGGGCCCCCCCGGGAACGAATCGTCAGCTGTGCGGGCCCCCCTGGAATGAATCACCAGGTCTGCGGGCCCCCTGGGAACGAATCACCAGGTCTGCGGGCCCCCCGGGAACGAATCACCAGGTCTGCGGGCCCCCCGGGAACGAATCACCAGGTCTGCGGGCCCCCCGGGAACGAATCACCAGGTCTGCGGGCTCCCACGGAACGAATCGCCAGCTCTGCGGGCCCCCCGGGAACGGTGTTATGTCACCTCTCCAGGCCCCCACTTGATAACTGACGGCTTCCGAGGACCCAGGGACCTAAAAGTAAAAGTGTATGTCCACATGCCAGTCGGTGCTGGGGGCTTGCAGTGTGTTGCGTGGGGGTGTTGCATCGTATTGTGCCCGTGCTGTCACTTTGTGTGTTTTGATTTCACTCCTCGCACCACAATAAACACTTGAGTTCTGGATCTGGTGTTTTCATTGTCTCTTGGGGGGATTTATCAGCTACAGGGGGCGCCGTGTATTACCATGTGCGGCCAGCAGAGGGCGCCGTGTATTACCATGTGCGGCCAGCAGAGGGCGCAGTGTATTACCATGTGCGGCCAGCAGAGGGTGCCCTGTATTACCATGTGCGGCCAGCAGAGGGTGCCCTGTATTACCATGTGCGGCCAGCAGAGGGTGCCCTGTATTACCATGTGCGGCCAGCAGAGGGTGCCCTGTATTACCATGTGCGGCCAGCAGAGGGTGCCCTGTATTACCATGTGCGGCCAGCAGAGGGGGCCGTGTATTACCATGTGCGGCCAGCAGAGGCGTGTCCGGGCACGTGACCTCCCTATTTGCTTATTTCGGGGTCCCGGGACTTGTGGTTTGGGGAGGGGTTAGTGTTCCCATAGGCAGCCTGGGCTGCCCTGCGTGTTATTGAATGCTCACTCTGGGGTGTGCGCGCCTCTGTATATGGCGCTGCGTGCGCCTCTGTATATGGCGCTGCGTGCGCCTCTGTATATGGCGCTGCGTGCGCCTCTGTATATGGCGCTGCGTGCGCCTCTGTATATGGCGCTGCGTGCGCCTCTGTATATGGCGCTGCGTGCGCCTCTGTATATGGCGCTGCGTGCGCCTCTGTATATGGCGCTGTGTGCGCCTCTGTATATGGCGCTGCGTGCGCCTCTGTATATGTACTTGGACCCATTCTCTTTAATATTTTTATTAGTGATATTGCAGAAGGTATTAATGGAAAAGTATGTCTTTTTGCTGATGACACAAAGATTTGCAACAGGGTTGACGTTCCTGGAGGGATCAGCCAAATGACAAATGATTTAGGTAAACTAAAAAAATGGTGGGAGCTGTGGCAATTGAGTTTTAATGTGGATAAGTGCAAGATAATGCACCTGGGACGTAAAAACCCAAGGGCTGAATATAGAATATTTGATACATCTGAGGGTTGGGATTTAGGGGTTATTATTTCAGAGGATCTAAGGGTAAGTAGTCAATGTAATAGAGCAGCAGGAAATGCTGGCAGAATGCTTGGAAATGCTGGCAGAATGCTTGGAAATGCTAGCAGAATGCTTGGTTGTGTAGGGAGAGCCTGTATTAGCAGTAGGAAAAGGGAAGTGCTCATGCCACTGTACAGAGCACTGGTGAGACCTCACTTGGAGTACTGTGTGCAGTACTGGAGACCGTATCTCCAGAAGGATATAGACATCTTAGAGAGAGTTCAGAGAAGGGCTACTAAAATGGTGTACGGCTTGAAGGAGAAAAGTTACCAGGAAAGGCTTAATGATCTTAACATGTACAGCTTGGAAAAAAGACGAGACAGAGGAGATATGATAGAAACATTTAAATACGTAAAGGGAATCCACAAGGTAGAGGAAGGGAGTATATTTAAACGGAAACAAAGTAGCAAAACAAGAGGACATAGTCTTAGATTAGAGGGGCAAAGGTTTAAAAGTAACATCAGGAATCATTATTTTACTGAGAGGGTGGTGGATACATGGAACAGTCTTCCAGTAGAAGTGGTAGAGGCCAAAACAGTGATTGAATTTAAGCAGGCATGGGATAGGCATAAGGCTATCCTAAACAAAAGATAAATCCAGGTAAAGTATCCATGTAATTGGGCGACTAGATGGGCCGAAAGGTTCTTATCTGCCGACATTTTTCTATGTTTCTATATGGCTCTGTGTGCGCCTCTGTATATGGCTCTGTGTGCGCCTGTATATTTATTTATTTATTTATTTATAAAGGATTTTACCAGGAAGGATACATTGAGATTTCTCTCGTTTTCAAGCATGTCCTGGGTTCAAGAACATTGAAGTGTTACAGTTACAGAAATACAAAGTAATACAATGCAAGATATTAAAAAAAAAAAAAAAGGCTGTGTGCGCCTGTATATGGCGCTGTGTGCGCCTGTATATGGCGCTGTGTGCGCCTGTATATGGCGCTGTGTGCGCCTGTATATGGCGCTGTGTGCGCCTGTATATGGCGCTGTGTGCGCCTGTATATGGCGCTGTGTGCCTCTGTATATGGCGCTGTGTGCGCCTCTGTATATGGCGCTGTGTGCGCCTCTGTATATGGCGCTGTGTGCGCCTCTGTATATGGCGCTGTGTGCGCCTCTGTATATGGCTCTGTGTGCGCCTGTATATGGCTCTGTGTGCGCCTGTATATGGCGCTGTGTGCGCCTCTGTATATGGCTCTGTGTGTGCCTCTGGCTCTGTGTGCGCCTCTGTATATGGCTCTGTGTGTGCGCCTCTGTATATGGCTCTGTGTGTGCCTCTGGCTCTGTGTGCGCCTCTGTATATGGCGCTGTGTGCGCCTCTGTATATGGCGCTGTGTGCGCCTCTGTATATGGCGCTGTGTGCGCCTCTGTATATGGCGCTGCGTGCGCCTCTGTATATGGCGCTGCGTGCGCCTCTGTATATGGCGCTGCGTGCGCCTCTGTATATGGCGCTGCGTGCGCCTCTGTATATGGCGCTGCGTGCGCCTCTGTATATGGCGCTGCGTGCGCCACTGTGTATATGGCGCTGCGTGCGCCACTGTGTATATGGCGCTGCGTGCGCCACTGTGTATATGGCGCTGCGTGCGCCACTGTGTATATGGCGCTGCGTGCGCCTCTGTGTATATGGCGCTGCGTGCGCCTCTGTGTGTATATGGCGCTGCGTGCGCCTCTGTGTGTATGGCTCTGCGTGCGCCTCTGTGTGTATGGCTCTGCGTGCGCCTCTGTGTGTATGGCTCTGCGTGCGCCTCTGTGTATGGCTCTGCGTGCGCCTCTGTGTATGGCTCTGCGTGCGCCTCTGTGTATGGCTCTGCGTGTGGCTCTGTACAGTTGCAAGAAAAAGTATGTGAACCCTTTTGGATTACATGGAGTTTTGCATGAATTGGTGATAAAATGTCTCTGATCTTCATCTAAGTCACAACAATTTGAAAAACACAGTCTGCTTAAAATAATACAACACAAACATTATATGTCTTCATGTGTTTATTGAACAGAACATGTAAACATTCACAGTGCAGGGTGGAAAAAGTATGTGAACCCCTAGCCTAATGACTTCTCCAAGAGCTAATTGGAGCCAGGAGTGAGCCAACCTTGAGTCCAATCAGTGTGATATTATTGGATGTGTTGCTGAAAGCTGTCCTGCCCTTTAAAAACACACACCAGTTTTGGGTTTACTGGTTTCAAGAAGCACTGCCTGATGTGAACCATGCCTCGCAGAAAAGAGCTCTCCGAAGACCTACGATCAAGAATTGTTGACTTGCATGAAGCTGGAAAGGGTTACAAAAGTATCTCCAAAGCCTTGATGTTCATGTGTCCACGGTAAGACCAGTGACGTGCGGTGAGGTCCGGTGAGGCACTGGCTAGTATCAGAGCCAGATATACACGGGTTACACTGTCACAATTTACGCATTTGATTATCAGTCGATGAAACTGCTGCAGTTCAGCAATAAAGTGTATTGACCATTAAAGGAGCTCATGTACTGAGTGTTATTGCAAATACAAACACAATGTTTTTTTCATTTTTATTAATGTTTCAATACCATTATTTATACAGAAGCAGCAGCTTACAGGCTAAAAAAAAAAAAAAACCTGATGAAAAACAAATTGTTTGGAAAGTTCTAGTACTTTTTATGCCCTATCCATCTCAAATCTGTCTGTCTTTCTTAAATCTCTCCTTTTCCATCTCAAATTTCAAACTTTTTGTCTGTCTCTCAGCTCTCCCTCACTTTCTGCCCGTTTATCTGAACTCTCTGGTTTTGTCTGTCTGTCTCAAATCCTTATCTCAAACCTCTCTCTCCTTTTGCCCGTCTCCTTGGTTATCTCTGGCCCTGGCCGGGTCTCTGATGTCTTGGGCTGGGCTGGCTCCTTCCACAGGCTCCAACGGCTGGGCTGCTCCCTCCTCCTCTTCTGCGTGCTGTGATCTGCCTACCCGCCCCCCCCCATTGATGAGGACGGTCACATGACTGTCCTGCGTCAATCAAACCATGGGGAGCACTGCCTCCCATGGTGGGCTTTTTTTTTTTTTTTTTAATAGCTTGAGACAATGGAGCTTTCCCATTGGCTCCAGTTTCATTTGCTGTCATTGCCTGGAGGCACTGAGGAGCATGCCTGCCACCAGCATGAGCTCCGCAATTAGCGTAGCATTGAGCTGCGTAAATTGCGTAGCCTAGGCTGGCTCAGTGCTGCCCCTGCTGTCTGTGTAGTGAAACACACACACACACACACACCTACCTGTGAAAGTGAAAGCGCAGGAGAAAAAAAGCGGACAGAGAAGAAGCCAGCGGAGCGAGGAGAGGTAAGTGAACTTTTTTCAATAAATAACCACTTATTTACAGTTTAAATACACACACACATCACATCTCATTACAACACAATGAGCACATTAATTTACTGGAATTGCAGGGGCGGCTCTGCCTCCCTGCCACCCCTGACTGCACGTCCCTGGGTAAGACAGACTGTCTACAAATGGAGAAAGTTCAGCACTGTTGCTACTCTCCCTAGGCGTGATCGTCCTGTAAAGATGACTGCAAGAGCACAGTGCCGAATGCTTAATGAGGTAAAGAAGAATCCTAGAGTGTCAGCTAAAGACACATCTACAAATAAGGAAAACATTAAACAAGAATGGAGTACATGGGAGGACACCACGGAGGAAGCCATTGCTGTCCAAAAAGAATATTGCAGCACGTTTGAAGTTTGCAAAAGAGCACCTGGATGTTCCACAGCACTACTGGCAAAATATTCTGTGGACAGATGAAACTAAAATTGAGTTGTTTGGAAAAAACACACAACACTATGTGTGGAGAAAAAAAGGCACAGCACACCAACATCAAAACCTCATCCCCACTGTAAAACATGGCGGAGGGAGCATCATGGTTTGGGGCTGCTTTGCTGCCTCCGGGCCTGGATGGATTGTTGTCATTGATGGAAAAATGAATTCCAGAGTTTATCAAGACATTTTGCAGGAAAACGTAAGACCATCAGAGGATGGGTAATGCAACAGGACAATGACCCAAAGCATACAAGTAATTCAACAAAAGAATGGCTTCAACAAAACAAAATACGCCTTCTGGAGTGGCCCAGTCAGTCCTGACCTCAACCCGATTGAAATGCTGTGGCATGACCTTAAGAGAGCGATTCACACCAGACATCCCAAGAATATTGCTACACTGAAACAGTTTTGTGAAGAGGAGTGGTCCAAAATTACTCCAGATCGTTGTGCAGGTCTGATCTGCAAATACAGGAAACGTTTGGTTGAGGTTATTGCTGCCAAAGGAGGGTCAACCAGTTATTAAGTCCAAAGGTTCACATACTTTTTCCACACTGCACTGTGAATGTTTACATGTTCTGTTCAATAAACACATGAAAACATATACAGGGTTATTCAAAGCGATCCGAATGGCTGGAGAAAGGTAACCGAATGCTGAAAATCGGCGTTCGGTTATCTTTCTTGGCCATTTGGCTATCCAGAGAGCAGGCAATACGCCAAATCCTGGTGAATTGCCTGCACATTCGGTGCCTGTTCGAGGGCAGTGAATCCCCATAGAGAAGCAATGCTTCGGCTATTCAGAGAACACAAACCAGCAGTGAAAGGTTCCCCTAATGCCCTGCCATTCGGTGGTTTCATTCGACAGGTTTATTCAAGCGAATCCCATTAGGCTTCAATGTTAAAAATATTCCCGTTTTAATCCAATATCTAATAAACCGTTGATTATAAATAGACTCTTTACTGAAGAATATTATAGATTTTTTTTTATTTTATTTTTTAGGACCTTTTAGGCATTTTTGGCATTTTTTATCATTCATTGGATTTTATATGTAAATTTCAGACATTTTCGCTCAGTAGTTTCTTTGCAAACAGCTTTTCACTTTTCAAAACATTCAAGCAAACGGTTTTTCTAATTTATTCACTCCATTCGTCTGCGGTGTCGGGTTTTTCCTGAGGCTGCGCTGCCTGTTATCGGCTCCTGCTCTGGTTTTTTCGACGGGTTAATCTAGATGTTTTTTTTTTTCTTTTTCAGCAGCTTTTCCCTGCATTTCGACAGCCCTGTGGTGCTTGCTGAATACACCGCAGGGTAGCCGAAATGGGATCGCCGAATCGGCCTGAATTGAAGAGAATCTCTTTGAATAACCCTGATATAATGTTTGTGTTGTATTATTTTAAGCAGACTGTGTTTTTCAAATTGTTGTGACTTAGATGAAGATCAGAGACATTTTATGACCAATTCATGCAAAACTCCACGTAATCCCAAAGGGTTCACATACTTTTTCTTGCAACTGTATATGGCTCTGCGTGTGCCTCTGTGTATGGCTCTGCGTGTGCCTCCTGTATATGGTTGTGCGGTGACGCGTGTTTGTGTTTCCGCAGGCCGCGTCGCAGTGTGATGTTCGTGAAGTGATGATTCGGAAGTTACCGGATGAGGTGCGGCACAGTCTGCGCTCGGGCTTCGCGGTGGCGTCTGTCCATCAGTGCGTGGAGGAGCTCGTCCTGAACAGCACAGACTCTGGGGCCACGTGCATCGCGGCGAGGGTGGACCTGGAGACGCTCAGCATGCAGGTGGTGGATAACGGCTACGGTATGTGCGAAGACGACCTGGACAAAGTGGGGAACCGCTACTTCACCAGCAAATGCCACTCCCTGCAGGACCTGGACACTTTGACCTGCTACGGTTTCCGCGGGGAAGCAATCGCCAGCATCGCCGACGTGTCCAGCGTGGTGGAATTCTCTTCAAGGTGGAAGGATGACCCCAAAACCTTCACGAAGCTCATCAGCAACGGAAAATCCGGGCCGGTGGGCAATGCCATGGTGAACAGGCCGAGCTCCGGGACCACAGTGACCGTCTACAATTTATTCTACAACTTGCCCGTCCGCAGGAAATGCATCGACCCCGTGCTGGAGTTTGAGAGGGTCCGGCAAGGGATGGAAGCCTTGTCCCTCATCCAGCCATCCATCTCCTACTCCCTGAAGAACGATGCCCTGCACTCGATGGTGCTGAAGCTTCCCAAGTCAAAGGACACGCGCTTCCGCTTCTGCCAGGTCTACGGGCTGGCGCACTCCCAGCGGCTGCGGGAGGTTGGACACACACAAGCGGGCTTCGCAATGTCTGGGTTCATAAGCCGTGAAGGCCACTACAACACAGCCATGCAGCACCTGTACGTCAACAAGCGCCTGGTCCTAAAAACCAGGATCCATAAGCTGATCGATGTCATGCTGAGGAGAGAGAGCATAATATGTAGGTCCAAGGCCAGTGCCCAGGCGGGGAGGCTTCATGCTGCGCCAGAGCTTCACGCCGTCTTCATCATAGACATTCAGTGTCACTGGCGAGAGTACGACGTGTGCTTCGAGCCGGCCAAGACGTTGATTGAGTTCCGGGACTGGGATGCGGTCCTCCTGTGTGTGGAGGAGGGAGTGAGGTCATTTCTAAAGAGAGAGGATGTCTTCCTGGATCTGTCTAAAGATGATGGTGGTGGTGGCAGCGAGCTGACGGAAGAGAGTCGATTCAACGAGTCGGAAAGAGACCTTCACCACATGAAAGAACCAGACAAGAATGTGTTTGAGATGGTGTGCGAGAGGGTAACGGAAAACTACAATCACGCCAATCTGACGTCTAAATCTGTTTGTCGGAGTAAAGTCGAGACCAACGCATCACTGGTTTCAGAGAGTCCTGCCAGCGCAGCACACCAAGGTGGAGAAACGGCACTGGAAACGCCGGCACAAACTCATGGGGAAAACCAAAGCCAGTGTAGGACTTCTGAGTGTCCACCAATGCCGGAAGACAAGAAGATTTTAGTGCCAGCCATTACACCCCGAGATTCCCTGGAACCATTTAAGGAGCTTTATGGAAAGACACAACTCGTGTCCCTGCGCTCAACTGCACAGAATGGTGGAATGGAGACTCCATCGAAGGAGGATAGTGATGATGCGACAGTCGCGGCCCAGCTTAGCCGATGCACTGCCATTCGTTGTAATGCCCCTTCAGTCATCCTTGATTCCCAAATGGCAAGCCAAGGCAGGTTTCCACCGCTTGACGTTCATGGCCTCGAAAGCCAAGAGGAAGCGAACCCAAAGCTTGAAACGTCCTCATGTTCTGGCTTTGGGAACTCGACTAGGGATTTCCAAGCTGAACGGGAAGCTGCCACCCATGGGTCAACATCAAACGAGTGGCAGTGTGAGACGTACAGAACATCTTGGCATCCACCGATACCTGCCAAGAGGAAGATTTCACTGGTGACTCACAGAGTGGATTCCTTGCGGAGATTCAAAAGGCCATGTGGGAAAACGCAGCACGCCAGCAGCTCGACCGTACAAAATAACCAAACCACTGTCCATGCAGGAAGTGAGCAGAAGACCACACCAGGTATTGGTGATGACGACGA
The DNA here is from genome assembly GCA_009667805.1 of Leptobrachium leishanense. Taxonomy (NCBI): domain Eukaryota; kingdom Metazoa; phylum Chordata; class Amphibia; order Anura; family Megophryidae; genus Leptobrachium; species Leptobrachium leishanense. The sequence goes on from RXON01000262.1 coordinate 18,874, forward strand.
CATGACGGAAACTCGACGAAGGATTTTACAATCTGATTTCCTGCCGGAGACACCGGTCCCTGAAGATACAGAAGATCGTGGGGGACGGCTAACCAACCCTGGTCCTCTGATACTCGTGGACTTCGCCAACCTGGACAGGAATAACTTTCGGCAACTGCCGGGTCTTAACTCAATATCAGCCAAACTCTCTAAGCTCAAACAGAACCTAAAACCTGACTCCCCACTGGAGACCACTCTAGCCGGTGACCTCCTTGAAACGCAGACCACTGAGCTGTCCACGATTGCTACTGTGCCACCACCCCCTGGTCCGAGTCCACAAACCTGCTGTGAGCAGAACGTCTGTACCCCAGAAAAAACCCTCCAGGATTGGGGTCTGGGTCCATCTAAAAGCCCCAATTCTTCTGACTGGTCAATGGTTTATGATACGTCCATCGGGAGGAACGTCTTCATCAATAGGGCCACGGGAATGAGCAGCTACAAGGGGCCACAGGAGGAGAATAAAGCCCTGTGCCACACCGACTTAACCACAATGTCCATTGGTCTTGTCCGCAGCGACGGTATGTATCGGCACATGGTGTGGGTCTCTTTATCCCAGACCGGAGCCGGTCATCGCGTGGTTTAGTCGGAGCCGGTCAGTCTTGCGTTGTGACCAGAGTTCTCCTAATTCAACGCTCTGTGTCTCCGTTACGCTCCCAGTACCGGTGTTACCCATCTCTTCTGGATCCACACAGAGCGACGCGTCCTGAGCTCCTGGAGGTAGACGCGGCATGAAGTGAATTTCTACCCATTTTCTGGACTTTCCGTGGATACGCCGAGCTTGGTTTGACGTCTGTTTTCTCTCTTTCTCTGCCGCAGCTGCTGCTGATCCGGAGCTTTGCTCGTTGTGGTGTGACCTCTCGCGGTGGGAGAATCCAGTCTTTAAGCGGCACCCGACGGTAAGTGCCGAGCGGAGGACCGGATAGACACCGCGTAGAAATCCTTTCGTTCCTAATAATCGTTTCAAGTGCAATTAACGCGCTGCATCGTGCCGCATTAACGCGCTTTATAATGCTCTACCGTGCTGTATTGCGCCGCATCATGCTGTAAACGCGCTTTCTCATGCTCTACCGTGCTGTATTGCACTGTATCGCAGGTGGCGGTGAATGTGAGCAGCGGGAACGCGGATACCCTAGCAGTGAAGATCCACAATATACTCTACCCGTATCGCTTCACCAAAGACATGGTCAACTCCATGAAGGTAATGGAGCCACCTCCCCACTGCCTCGACCGTGGTTTGCAGGGCTCGGAAGCGAGTATTAAACAAGCCTAACTTTGCCGCTGCCTCCACAACCGCCACTCACAAAGCAGAAAAAAACAAATAGGGGTTGACCAGCGACCCAGTCCACCAATCCCAGTCCAGGTCTTTAGTAATAGAGTTAGTATAGCCTAATACTCGCCTCCGAGTCCACATTAAATATCAAACGTTTTGTCATAAATCCTCAGTTTATGCTGCTGGCACCTGGGTAATAATTATACTCCTAGGAGCAGAGTAACAGCCTGCAGGGGTTTGTGTTACTCGTGGGCTTTATTCTCTGATTAATGCTCTGTATATAGTGTCACTGGTGTTTACAGCGTAATACTCTGCAGTGGCTTTTGTTTACAAGGTTGTTACTACTATGGTATGGGGTTTTCCCCTGTCCCTCTCCCCGGCTTGCGGTTGCTTCCTCTCCCCCAGGTCACGGTTGCTCCTCCTCAAGGTTGCTCCTTTTCCCCCTGGCCTCGCGGTTGCTCCTCCCTCGCGGTTGCTCCTCTCCCCTGCTCGCGGTTGCTCCTCCCTCGCCTTGCGGTTGCTCCTCTCCCCTGCTCACAGTTGCTCCTCCCTCACCTCGCGGTTGCTCCTCCCCTGCACAGTTGCTCCTCCCTCACCTCGCGGTTGCTCCTCTCCCCCTGCTCACAGTTGCTCCTCTCCCCCTGCTCACAGTTGCTCCTCTCCCCCTGCTCACAGTTGCTCCTCCCTTGCCTCGCGGTTGCTCCTCTCCCCTGCTCACACTTCTCCTCCCTCACCTCGCGGTTGCTCCTCTCCCCTGCTCACAGTTGCTCCTCCCTCGCCTCGCGGTTGCTCCTCTCCCCTGCTCACAGTTGCTCCTCCCTCACCTCGCGGTTGCTCCTCTCCCCCTGCTCACACTTGCTCCTCCCTCGCCTCGCGGTTGCTCCTCTCCCCTGCTCACAGTTGCTCCTCTCCCCCTGCTCACAGTTGCTCCTCTCCCCCTGCTCACAGTTGCTCCTCTCCCCCTGCTCACAGTTGCTCCTCTCCCCCTGCTCACAGTTGCTCCTCTCCCCTGCTCACAGTTGCTCCTCTCCCCCTGCTCACAGTTGCTCCTCTCCCCCTGCTCACAGTTGCTCCTCTCCCCCTGCTCACAGTTGCTCCTCTCCCCCTGCTCACAGTTGCTCCTCTCCCCCTGCTCACAGTTGCTCCTCTCCCCCTGCTCACAGTTGCTCCTCTCCCCTGCTCACAGTTGCTCCTCTCCCCCTGCTCACAGTTGCTCCTCTCCCCCTGCTCACACTTCTCCTCCCTTGCCTCGCGGTTGCTCCTCTCCCCTGCTCACAGTTGCTCCTCCCTCGCCTCGCGGTTGCTCCTCTCCCCTGCTCACAGTTGCTCCTCCCTCACCTCGCGGTTGCTCCTCTCCCCCAGGTCACGGTTGCTCCTCCTCAAGGTTGCTCCTTTTCCCCCCTCGCCTCGCGGTTGCTCCTCCCCCTGCTCACAGTTGCTCCTCTCCCCCTGCACACAGTTGCTCCTCTCCCTTGCTCACAGTTGCTCCTTCCTCGCCTCGCGGTTGCTCCTCTCCCCCTGCTCACACTTCTCCTCCCTCGCCTCGCGGTTGCTCCTCTCCCCCTGCTCGCGGTTGCGCCTCTCCCCCTGCTCACAGTTGCTCCTCTCCCCCTGCACAGTTGCTCCTCTCCCCTGCTCACACTTCTCCTCCCTTGCCTCGCGGTTGCTCCTCTTCCCTGCTCACAGTTGCTCCTCCCTCGCCTCGCGGTTGCTCCTCTCCCCTGCTCACAGTTGCTCCTCCCTCACCTCGCGGTTGCTCTTCTCCCCCTGCTCACACTTGCTCCTCCCTCACCTCGTGGTTGCTCCTCTCCCCCAGGTCACGGTTGCTCCTTCCTCGCCTCGCGGTTGCTCCTCTCCCCTGCTCACAGTTGCTCCTCCCTCACCTCGCGGTTGCTCTTCTCCCCCTGCTCACACTTGCTCCTCCCTCACCTCGTGGTTGCTCCTCTCCCCCAGGTCACGGTTGCTCCTTCCTCGCCTCACAGTTGCTCCTCTCCCCTGCTCACACTTCTCCTCCCTTGCCTCGCGGTTGCTCCTCTTCCCTGCTCACAGTTGCTCCTCCCTCGCCTCGCGGTTGCTCCTCTCCCCTGCTCACAGTTGCTCCTCCCTCACCTCGCGGTTGCTCCTCTCCCCCTGCTCACACTTGCTCCTCCCTCCCCTCGTGGTTGCTCCTCTCCCCCAGGTCACGGTTGCTCCTCCTCAAGGTTGCTCCTTTTCCCCCCCCTCGCCTCGCGGTTGCTCCTCCCCCTGCTCACAGTTGCTCCTCCTCAAGGTTGCTCCTTTTCCCCCCCCTCGCCTCGCGGTTGCTCCTCCCCCTGCTCACAGTTGCTCCTCTCCCCCTGCACACAGTTGCTCCTCTCCCCCTGCACACAGTTGCTCCTCTCCCCCTGCTCACACTTCTCCCTCGCCTCGCGGTTGCTCCTCTGCCCCTGCTCGCGGTTGCTCCTCTCCCCCTGCTCACAGTTGCTCCTCTCCCCCTGCTCACAGTTGCTCCTCTCCCCCTGCTCACAGTTGCTCCTCTCCCCCTGCTCACAGTTGCTCCTCTCCCCCTGCTCACAGTTGCTCCTCTCCCCTGCACACAGTTGCTCCTCTCCCCCTGCACACAGTTGCTCCTCTCCCCCTGCACACAGTTGCTCCTCTCCCCCTGCACACAGTTGCTCCTCTCCCCCTGCTCACACTTCTCCCTCGCCTCGCGGTTGCTCCTCTCCCCCTGCTCGCGGTTGCTCCTCTCCCCCTGCTCAGTTGCTCCTCTCCCCTGCTCACAGTTGCTCCTCTCCCCCTGCACACAGTTGCTCCTCTCCCCTGCACACAGTTGCTCCTCTCCCCCTGCTCACACTTCTCCCTCGCCTCGCGGTTGCTCCTCTCCCCCTGCTCGCGGTTGCTCCTCTCCCCCTGCTCACAGTTGCTCCTCTCCCCCTGCTCACAGTTGCTCCTCTCCCCCTGCTCACAGTTGCTCTCTCCCCCTGCTCACAGTTGCTCCTCTCCCCCTGCTCACAGTTGCTCCTCTCCCCCTGCTCACAGTTGCTCCTCTCCCCCTGCTCACACTTCTCCTCCCTTGCCTCGCGGTTGCTCCTCTTCCCTGCTCACAGTTGCTCCTCCCTCGCCTCGCGGTTGCTCCTCTCCCCTGCTCACAGTTGCTCCTCCCTCACCTCGCGGTTGCTCTTCTCCCCCTGCTCACACTTGCTCCTCCCTCACCTCGTGGTTGCTCCTCTCCCCCAGGTCACGGTTGCTCCTTCCTCGCCTCACAGTTGCTCCTCTCCCCTGCTCACACTTCTCCTCCCTTGCCTCGCGGTTGCTCCTCTTCCCTGCTCACAGTTGCTCCTCCCTCGCCTCGCGGTTGCTCCTCTCCCCTGCTCACAGTTGCTCCTCCCTCACCTCGCAGTTGCTCCTCTCCCCCTGCTCACACTTGCTCCTCCCTCACCTCGTGGTTGCTCCTCTCCCCCAGGTCACGGTTGCTCCTCCTCAAGGTTGCTCCTTTTCCCCCCCTCGCCTCGCGGTTGCTCCTCCCTCGCGGTTGCTCCTCCCCCTGCTCACAGTTGCTCCTCTCCCCCTGCACACAGTTGCTCCTCTCCCCCTGCACACAGTTGCTCCTCTCCCCCTGCACACAGTTGCTCCTCTCCCCCTGCTCACACTTCTCCCTCGCCTCGCGGTTGCTCCTCTCCCCCTGCTCGCGGTTGCTCCGCTCCCCCTGCTCACGGTTGCTCCTCTCCCCTGCTCACAGTTGCTCCTCTCCCCCTGCTCACAGTTGCTCCTCTCCCCCTGCTCACAGTTGCTCCTCTCCCCCTGCTCACAGTTGCTCCTCTCCCCCTGCTCACACTTCTCCTCCCTCGCCTCGCGGTTGCTCCTCTCCCCTGCTCACACTTCTCCTCCCTCGCCTCGCGGTTGCTCCTCTCCCCTGCTCACAGTTGCTCCTCCCTCGCCTCGCGGTTGCTCCTCTCCCCTGCTCACAGTTGCTCCTCCCTCACCTTGCGGTTGCTCCTCTCCCCTGCTCGCGGTTGCTCCTCTCCCCCTGCTCGCGGTTGCTCCTCTCCCCCTGCTCGCGGTTGCTCCTCTCCCCTGCTCGCGGTTGCTCCTCTCCCCCTGCTCGCGGTTGCTCCTCTCCCCCTGCTCGCACTTGCTCCTCTCCCTCGCCTCGCGGTTGCTCTTCTCCCTCGCCTCGCGGTTGCTCTTCTCCCTCGCCTCGCGGTTGCTCCTCTCCCTCGCGGTTGCTCCTCTCCCTTGCCTCGCGGTTGCTCCTCTCCCTTGCCTCGCGGTTGCTCCTCTCCCTCGCCTCGCGGTTGCTCTTCTCCCTCGCCTCGCGGTTGCTCCTCTCCCTCGCCTCGCGGTTGCTCCTCTCCCTCGCCTCGCGGTTGCTCCTCTCCCTCGCCTCGCGGTTGCTCCTCTCCCTCGCCTCGCGGTTGCTCCTCCCTCGCCTCGCGGTTGCTCCTCTCCCTCGCCTCGCGGTTGCTCCTCTCCCTCGCCTCGCGGTTGCTCCTCTCCCTCGCCTCGCGGTTGCTCCTCTCCCTCGCCTCGCGGTTGCTCCTCTCCCTCGCCTCGCGGTTGCTCCTCTCCCTCGCCTCGCGGTTGCTCCTCCCTCGCCTCGCGGTTGCTCCTCTCCCTCGCCTCGCGGTTGCTCCTCTCCCTCGCCTCGCGGTTGCTCCTCTCCCCCTGCTCGCGGTTGCTCCTCTCCCCCTGCTCACACTTGCTCCTCTCCCCCTGCTCACACTTGCTCCTCTCCCTCGCCTCGCGGTTGCTCCTCTCCCCTGCGCGGTTGCTCCTCTCCCCTGCTCACACTTGCTCCTCTCCCCCTGCTCACACTTGCTCCTCTTCCCCTGCTCACACTTGCTCCTCTTCCCCTGCTCACACTTGCTCCTCTCCCTCGCCTCGCGGTTGCTCCTCTCCCCTGCGCGGTTGCTCCTCTCCCCTGCTCACACTTGCTCCTCTCCCCCTGCTCGCGGTTGCTCCTCTCCCCCTGCTCACACTTGCTCCTCTCCCCTGCGCGGTTGCTCCTCTCCCCTGCGCGGTTGCTCCTCTCCCCTGCGCGGTTGCTCCTCTCCCCTGCTCACACTTGCTCCTCTCCCCGTGCAGGTTTTGCAGCAGGTGGATAGTAAGTTCATTGCGTGTCTGATGAAAGTGAAGAAGGAGGATAGAGCCGAACCAGGTAATGATTACTTGCCGGCGCGGCTTCATGGCAAACACCGTGATTTATCTTGCGCTTTGCTCCGGCTTCATCCTCTTCTCTTATTAGACGGCAACCTCCTGGTTTTAGTGGATCAGCACGCGGCGCACGAACGGGTCCGGCTCGAGCAGCTTATAGCAGGTAATACTCCACGTATACTACCGGCTGTGTATCATTACTTAGTATATTACCGGCTGTGATGGGTAAATCCTCCGCTTTGTGTTCCAGATTCCTACGTGGCGGTGCCGGGAGGGAGCGCAGTGAGACAGGTGAAGGTATCGGCAGTAAACCCTCCATTTGAGTTGGACGTTACAGAAGAGCAACACCGGCTTCTAAGGTGAGAGCAGCCGGTATGAACCGGTAGGAGATAAAGGATTATTACCAGACATCTTATTTATACTGTAAAAAAGCACAGGAGCTTACAATCTAGAGGAGCAGAGGGTCCGGCTCACAGGAGTTTACAATCTAGAGGAGCAGAGGGTCCGGCTCACAGGAGCTTACAATCTAGAGGAGCAGAGGGTCCGGCTCACAGGAGTTTACAATCTAGAGGAGCGGAGGGCCCGGCTCACAGGAGTTTACAATCTAGAGGAGCAGAGGGCCCGGCTCATAGGAGTTTACAATCTAGAGGAGCAGAGGGTCCGCCTCACAGGAGCTTACAATCTAGAGGAGCAGAGGGTCCGGCTCACAGGAGCTTACAATCTAGAGGAGCAGAGGGTCCGGCTCACAGGAGTTTACAATCTAGAGGAGCAGAGGGTCCGGCTCACAGGAGCTTACAATCTAGAGGAGCAGAGGGTCCGGCTCACAGGAGTTTACAATCTAGAGGAGCAGAGGGTCCGGCTCACAGGAGCTTACAATCTAGAGGAGCAGAGGGTCCGGCTCACAGGAGCTTACAATCTAGAGAAGCAGAGGGTCCGGCTCACAGGAGTTTATAATCTAGAGGAGCAGAGGGTCCGGCTCACAGGAGCTTACAATCTAGAGGAGCAGAGGGTCCGGCTCACAGGAGCTTACAATCTAGAGGAGCAGAGGGTCCGGCTCACAGGAATTTACAATCTAGAGGAGCAGAGGGTCCGGCTCACAGGAATTTACAATCTAGAGGAGCAGAGGGCCCGGCTCACAGGAGCTTACAATCTAGAGGAGCAGAGGGTCCGGCTCACAGGAGTTTACAATCTAGAGGAGCAGAGGGTCCGGCTCACAGGAGCTTACAATCTAGAGGAGCAGAGGGTCCGGCTCACAGGAGCTTACAATCTAAACCTATTCATCTCCCAATAAAAGCCTTCGTGTCCTCCTGGTTTTGCCGCAGGGTCTTCTCCTCGTCGCTGTCCAGGGTTGGTCTGTCTATGCTGTTCCCGGAGTCAGGCTCGCGGCGGGTTTTGGTCGGGACGGTCCCTTTGTGCTTTGTGGAGAAAGAAGCCAGTGAGACTCAGCGCGGACGCTCCACCGTGGCCAAGAAAATAGTGGAGGTGACGCGTCTCATATATATATATATATATATATATATATATATATATATCGATATATCGATATATCGATGTGCTGATTGTGCCCGGAAGTGAAGGGTTGGGTTGTTTCTGGTAGTGGCCGGGCTGGAGACCTCTTGTCTGACAGATGTTTCTCATTTCCAGGAGCTCCTGCGAGAACAAGTGGAGGTGAGCTCTGCACGCTGTGGCCCCCCTCCCCCTCCCAGCACATCACGCTCCAGGCTTAATATTTCTTGGTTTCTCGTATATCCGGGTGTGAATTTGCCTGATGGCGTCGCCGCACTATGTTACAAATGTAAACACTGGCATGTGCGTCTTCCTCCAGAAAGCAGCCAATGAGAAGTGGGGAGAGGTTTAGGGGTGGGTGACAGATCATGGAAGGCATGTCTCATGATGCTCAGTCAGCCTTCACCGTGGCTAAGCATGCTGGGAATCGCAGTTCAGAAACCTCTAGCACCGTTTTTCACAGCCCGGGACAAATGTAACCAGGTCACCGGTAAACCCAGCAGCGCCAGAGACGTTACCGGCTCAATCACCGGGACGATGTCAGGGTGGTCCTCGTGCTGCAGAGATTTTATTTGGGGGCTGCTCGTTAATCCTCTGATTAATCCCGGCAGATGTTTCAGACGTCCAGAGCTGCTCCCGGGCCGGTCCCTCTCACCGTACTGAAGGTGCTCGCCTCCCAGGCCTGTCACGGTAAGAGCGGAGTGTCCTGGGGCGGCGGAATTGCAACATACTCGCCTGCGAGACTTTATAAAGGATGTGTCCACATGCTGTGTGCTCCGAGTCACTCGTTACAAACCCCCGCCCTCACCGTGTGGATAAATCTGTGTCTTCCTCAGGAGCCGTGAAGTTTAATGACAGCCTGACGCCGGCCGAGTGCAGACACCTGATCCAGTCTCTGTCGCGGTGCGACCTGCCCTTTCAGTGCGCGCACGGGCGCCCCTCCATATTACCCCTGGCTGACATTTCCCACCTGGAGATGGAGGAGCAGGTAGGTCCTCCTCAGACACACCTCAGCGCATGTTGTCCGCTCTGCGCAGGGCCTTGTGCTGATGCTGAGGTCATTTCCACCCTTTTAATACGAAAGCACAGGGACAGCAGCCCCGGATCGCCCGCCCCCCCCGGTCACGCCCCCGGGTCGCCCACGGCTCCCCCACGGCTCTGCACTGAGGGACGGACACAGGAGATCACACATAATAAATATTTTATTCCTGTAAAGTGGGGGGGGGGGGGCGGCTGCATCCGGGCGCTTTGCTCACTTCTCCGTATTTTCCCGCACAGGAGCCGCGGAAGCCAAACCTGCGACGACTTCGTATCAGCAGAAACGATGGACCGTGACCTCCCCGTGCAGGAATAAAAGCCGCGGCCTCCGCGGGGAGATGGATGCTGCGTGTGGTCACACTGTGTTATTTGTCCGGGGAGGGGGTCACAGCAGGTTGTGGTCGGCAGGGTGGTACAGCTCGCTCATCAGCCGGTAGATATAGGACGGCGCGTTCCCCCCGATGTTGGAGATGAAGAGCGTGATGAGCTCCGGGGGGACGTAGTCAAAGATGGGGCAGTGAGCGCTGACCTGGGACAAGATTTCACCTGCACCAAAGAGGAGACAAAGGAGGTTACGACTTAGACCTACATCCCACCTCTAGCACCCCCCCCAACCCACCGTATCTCCTTACAACCCCCCCCTCCCCCCAGGTCTATGTACCGTACCTTCTGAGAAGGGCAGGACCTCCTGCGGTGACACGAACTTATGAAACGAGTCCTCGTTGGGGAACTGCAAGAAGACACAAGTTTAACTTCCATACTGACCCCCCCTCGGCGCCCCAGACCAGACGAGACCCCCCCAGCACCCCCGACCAGAGGAGACCCCCCCAGACGAGACCCCCCCAGCACCCCCGACCAGAGGAGACCCCCCCAGCGCCCCAGACCAGAGGAGAACCCCCCCAACGGAGAACCCCCCCCAGCGCCCCAGACCAGAGGAGAACCCCCCCAGCGCCCCAGACCAGAGGAGAACCCAGCGCCCCAGACCAGAGGAGAACCCAGCGCCCCAGACCAGAGGAGAACCCCCCCCAGCGCCCCAGACCAGAGGAGAACCCCCCCCCAGCGCCCCAGACCAGAGGAGAACCCCCCCCCAGCGCCCCAGACCAGAAGAGAACACCCCCCAGCGCCCCAGACCAGAAGAGAACCCCCCAGCGCCCCAGACCAGAGGAGAACCCCCCCAGCGCCCCAGACCAGAGGAGAACCCCCCCAGCGCCCCAGACCAGAGGAGAACCCCCCCAGCGCCCCAGACCAGAGGAGAACCCCCCCCAGCGCCCCAGACCAGAGGAGAACCCACCCTCCCAGCGCCCCAGACCAGAGGAGAACCCCCCAGCGCCCCAGACCAGAGGAGAACCCCCCCAGCGCCCCAGAGAAGAACCCCCCCCAGCGCCCCAGAGGAGAACCCCCCCCCAGCGCCCCAGAGGAGAACCCCCCCCAGCGCCCCAGAGGAGAACCCCCCCAGCGGAGAACCCCCCCAGCGCCCCAGAGGAGAACCCCCCCAGCGGAGAACCCCCCCCCAGCGCCCCAGAGGAGAACCCCCCCAGCGCCCCAGAGGAGAACCCCCCCCCAAGCGCCCCAGAGGAGAACCCCCCCCCCCAGCGCCCCAGAGGAGAACCCCCCCCAGCGCCCCAGAGGAGAACCCCCCCCCCCCAGCGCCCCAGAGGAGACACCCCCCTGCACCGTACCTGGGGCGAGAGCTTGAACATCGGGGCACAGACAATGAGGGGGGTGGAGTGGTGTTTAGCAGCCAGAGCAAGTGTGTGGGTGCCTGACACGGCGCGCAGAGACCCGTTGGCCAGGATGGTCTTGGTGCCGATGATGACCTACAAGCAAAGAGAACGTCACGTCCAGGGGAGCCGGGGGTCTACAGAGAACCTGCAGGAACGAGGAAAAACTCACCTTATTCACCCGGGACATCACGGCGAAGATGGCGGCATCTGTGATCACCGTGGTCTCGATCCCGGTCCTGGATAAACTGATCGCCATATCGTGGCCCTGGGCAGGAGGAGAGTGAGACTTGTCATTCTCAGAGACCCATCGTCAGGGCGCCGCGCCCAGGGACCCTCCTGCAGACGGGCAACACGTGACCCCTGACTGACCTGACAGAAAGGCGCACACTCTGCCACGATGACGTGGAACTTCCGCTTGCGCGCCGCTTCCTCCAGGAAGAGCTGGACGGTCCGAGACTGGCCAATAGTCATGATGACCTCATTGGAGTGAATGTGCTCCTTGGCTTGGGCGATGATGTTATCCGTGGTGCCCTCTACAGGAGACAGCAGTAGCCAATCAGAAAGCCCGGTGGCCAGCCAGGAGAGCATGGCATGGACATGATATCACTCCTTACCCAGTTCCACCAGCAGCTCGTTCACTGCCTCGATCACGTTGGCCTTCAGGAGGGGCAGCGAGGTTTGGAAATCCTCAGCGGTGCCTTTCAGGTCGTCGCTGAGACCTTCTGCCATGACCAGCTTGTGCAGGGAGTCCTGGTGGTCGCTCTCCTCACTCAGCCCTCGCAGCCTGCAGGGAAGAAGATCAGCATCCGCGTAACCGAGGGCCAGAGCGGGAGCGAAGTCAGGAGACTGGGACGGGCTCAGTCCGCGTCCTCCAGGGGCCACAGGAGCATTGGAGTTAACCCTCTGCTCACTGAACCCCCCAATGGGGCCATTTATTAACATGTCGCTGTGTGGCCCCTGGGGGTAGGATCTGGGGGGGCCCCGGGGGCAGAGCGTGGCGCAGGGTGGGAGCACGCGGTCACACTCACCGGTTGTATTCTTCGCGGATGAGTTTCAGGACCCGTCGCACCATGTTCCCCACGGTGGTCTCGGACGGCTGCGCGGCGATCATCCTCCTGCCCTCCCTCCGGATAATCTCCATCACCTCCCCTGAAACATGGGGGGTCACATGGGACGTGTTATCAAAGGGGGATTAATACTGAGGGGGGGGGGGTACAGGGCAAAAAACAGAGGCGGGGGTCACCAATTATTCCTGAGAGAAGGGGGGGGCAAGCAGGTCCATTTACTGCCAGCTGGGCCATGGGGGGGGGGTGTATCAGGAGGGAAAGATGGGGGTCACATAGGGGTATTGTGGGGGGGGCAGAGGTGTATGGGGGAGGGGCCACACGGGGGGAGGTGTGTGGGGGAGGGGCCACATGGGTGGGGAGGGGCCCACAGGTGTATGGGGAGGGGCCACGTCGGGGAAGGTGTGTGGGGGAGGGCCCACAGGTGTATGGGGAGGGGCCAAGTGGGGGAAGGTGTGTGGGGGAGGGGCCACATGGGGCAGAGGTGTATATGGGAGGGGACAGCTGTATTGGGGAGGGGGCAGCGGGTCACATGATTTCCTACATTTGACACGTGTCACTGATCCAATTGAATGGACCCTCAGCAGGGGGCGGGGTTAAATAGCTCCAGCTCAATGATTGGCTGGGGGAGGTGAGCCTATTATTCCCCCCCCGGGGGAGAAACAGTAATTACCCGCGTTCCCCCATCGGGCCTGCGCTATGATCCTCCGGAGAAGCCCCACCGTGTCCCGAGCGGTCTCCTCTGAGCTCGGCCTCCGGCCTCCCCGCTTCAACTCGGCCACGAAGCTCTCAATCCGCTCCGAGAGCTCGGACTCCTTCTCCGCCAACCCCGGCATGGCTATGGGAGTACCAATATGGTGGCACTTCCGCCGCATAGAGAGCGTGACGTCATTAGATGGCGCCGGCACCTGCTGAGTGCGTGTCGGTTAACTGGTTCAATGCCAGAAGTTTAATTCAACGGTTTTGGTTTACGGGGAGAATGAAACGGGCAACCGGCGGCCACAAACAACCCCCTGCCACCCAATCTGCCCTCTGTGCCCACAAACTAACCCCCTGCCACCCAATCTGCCCTCTGTGCCCACAAACTAACCCCCTGCCACCCAATCTGCCCTCTGTGCCCACAAACTAACCCCCTGCCACCCAATCTGCCCTCTGTGCCCACAAACTAACCCCCTGCCACCCAATCTGCCCTCTGTGCCCACAAACTACCCCCTGCCACCCAATCTGCCCTCTGTGCCCACAAACTAACCCCCTGCCACCCAATCTGCCCTCTGTGCCCACAAACTAACCCCCTGCCACCCAATCTGCCCTCTGTGCCCACAAACTAACCCCCTGCCACCCAATCTGCCCTCTGTGCCCACAAACTAACCCCCTGCCACCCAATCTGCCCTCTGTGCCCACAAACTAACCCCCTGCCACCCAATCTGCCCTCTGTGCCCACAAACTAACCCCCTGCCACCAATCTGCCCTCTGTGCCCACAAACTAACCCCCTGCCACCCAATCTGCCCTCTGTGCCCACAAACTAACCCCCTGCCACCCAATCTGCCCTCTTGTGCCCACAAACTAACCCCCTGCCACCCAATCTGCCCTCTGTGCCCACAAACTAACCCCCTGCCACCCAATCTGCCCTCTGTGCCACAAACTAACCCCTGCCACCCATCTGCCCTCTGTGCCCACAAACTAACCCCTGCCACCCAATCTGCCCTCTGTGCCCACAAACTAACCCCCTGCCACCCAATCTGCCCTCTGTGCCCACAAATTACCCCCTGCCACCCAATCTGCCCTCTGCCCACAAACTAACCCCTGCCACCACAATCTGCCCTCTGTGCCCACAAACTAACCCCTTGCCACCCAATCTGCCCTCTGTGCCCACAAACTGCCACCCAATCTGCCCTCTGTGCCCACAAACTACCCCCCCCAGCCACCCAATCTGCCCTCTGTGCCCACAAACTAACCCCTGCCACCCAATCTGCCCTCTGTGCCCGCAAACTACCCCCCTGCCACCCAATCTGCCCTCTGTGCCCACAAACTACCCCCTGCCACCCAATCTGCCCTCTGTGCCCACAAACTACCCCCTTCCACCCCAATCTGCCCTCTGTGCCCACAAACAACCCCCTGCCACCCCAATCTGCCCCCTGTGCCCACAAACTACCCCAATCTGCCCCCTGTGCCCGCAAACTAACCCCCTGTGCCCACAAACTAACCCCCTGCCACCCAAACTGCCCCTGTGCCCGCAAACTAACCCCCTGCCACCCAATATGCCCTCTGTGCCCACAAACTACCCCCTGCCACCCCAATCTGCCCTCTGTGCCCACAAACTACCCCAATCTGCCCCCTGTGCCCGCAAACTAACCCCCTGTGCCCACAAACTAACCCCCTGCCACCCAAACTGCCCCTGTGCCCACAAACTAACCCCCTGCCACCCAAACTGCCCCTGTGCCCGCAAACTAACCCCCTGCCACCCAAACTGCCCTCTGTGCTCACAAACTAACCTCAGGTTGGACCCTAATCTATCCTTTGGCCCCCACATCGAAAAACTCTCAACTAAACTTTACCCCAAACTAGGTGCCCTGTACAGAAACAAATCCTGCCTGAGTCCCGCGGTAAGAAAGCAGATTGTACAACAAATGCTTATGCCGGCTATTGAATACGGAGATCTAGTGTATGCAGCCGCCCCGCAAACACACCTCCATAAACTTACTACATTGTATAACTCATTCTGCCGCTTTGCGCTACAATGTAACTACATGACCCACCATTGTGACATGTTAAAAGCGCTAAACTGACCATCGCTGGAATCTAGACGCACCCTTCACCTTTCCAGCCTGGTGTTTAAGAGCATCTCTGGGAAGCTGCCATCCTACCTGAATAGACTGCTTCCCCCAGCAGCTCCCTCATCCTATAACCTCCGATCCAGGACCAGCACCTTACTTGCTATACCACAATACAAAAAGACAGTGGCTCGGTCCTCATTTTCCTACAGAGCACCACAATTATGGAATAACCTCCCAGACATCATCAAATCTTCCCCCAGTCTTAAGTCACTCAAGAGCTCCTTACTAACATACCTCAATACAGAATGCACCTGTAAACATGTAACCTAATGACTATATACAGAATGCGCATGTAAACATGTAACATAATGACTATATACAGAATGTGCCTGTAAACATGTAACACAGTGACTATATACAGAATGCACCTGTAAACATGTAACACAGTGACTATATACAGAATGCGCCTGTAAACATGTAACATAATGACTATATACAGAATGCACCTGTAAACATGTAACACAGTGACTATATACAGAATGCACCTGTAAACATGTAACACAGTGACTATATACAGAATGCACCTGTAAACATGTAACATAGTGACTATATACAGAATGCACCTGTAAACATGTAACACAGTGACTATATACAGAATGCACCTGTAAACATGTAACATAGTGACTATATACAGAATGCACCTGTAAACATGTAACAGTGATAATATACAGAATGCACCTGTAAACATGTAACCTAGTGACTATATTTCCTACATATTTTTTCTGTTAATCTGTATATTTTTTTTTTTTGAAATATCTTGCATTGTATTACTTTGTATTTCTGTAACTGTAACACTTCAATGTTCTTGAACCCAGGACATGCTTGAAAACGAGAGAAATCTCAATGTATCCTTCCTGGTAAAATCCTTTATAAATAAATAAATAAATAAATAAATATCACCATAATCATCCCAAAACTAAACCCGGCCATCTCCCATATAACTCTCAACGGTCCCCATTAACCCCAAAAGTCACCCCCAGATGCCCCTAAACCTGTCATCATCGCCCCAGTTACCTCTTCGCCCAAATATTCTCTGTACCCAGCATACCCCCCCAAGTACCCTCTGTGGTTCCAAGTTGCTTCTTTTACCCCCACATACCCTCTGACACCCCTCCTGCCCTGTCCTGTGCACCCCAAACTCTCTGAACCCCCCCGGCCGCTGCTAATAACGGGCGCTTTCTGCCATTCTGAGGTGTCACAGAGGAAGAGGCGCTGGCCCTTTAAGATGCAGCTGCTTTGCTATTGGTGGATCATTCTAGCTGGAACAGGATGACATCATCCCCTGGAGGAGCTGGGTGGAGATCCTGCATCCCGCATCATCGCCTGGCAGCATCCCACGACTCGATGTGCGCGTCGGTGAGCGAGGCTGACACCGCAGAGTGCGTCTCGAGGGGGCATTTACAGGTCCATATGGGGGTGTGTGTGTGTGATCATTTCACCGGAGCGTTCTCTGTGTGTGTGTGTTCGTTCATTTCACTGGAGCGTTCTGTGTGTGTGTGATCATTTCACCGGAGCGTTGTATGTGTGTGTGATCATTTCACCGGAGCGTTGTATGTGTGTGTGATCATTTCACTGGAGCGTTGTATGTGTGTGTGTGTGTGTGATCATTTCACTGGAGCGTTGTGTGTGTGTGTGATCATTTCACTGGAGCGTTGTGTGTGTGTGTGATCATTTCACTGGAGCGTTGTGTGTGTGTGTGATCATTTCACTGGAGCGTTCTCTGTGTGTGTGTGTGTGTGTGTGTGATCATTTCACTGGAGCGTTCTGTGTGTGTGTATGTGTGTTAGGTCACAGCGTGCCGGGGGTTATTCACTAAACCAGGAATTCGGCATTTTGCTGTTTGTAAGGCGGGGGGGCTGTGTGTTTGCGTCGCGGGAGATTAATGAGTGTCGTGAAAACATGGAGCCGCTGACATGACACCGGTCACTGCCGGATCTACGGGGCGATCCCTGATCTGACATCATTTGCCGGTGTTTTTTGGCTGCGCTTTGTGCCAACATCTGTTCGTGGACGGCTTTGGGGGCCCCGGCTCAGTCACGGATGGCTTTGGGGGCCCCGGCTCAGTCACGGATGGCTTTGGGGGCCCCAGCTCAGTCACGGATGGCTTTGGGGGCCCGGCTCAGTCACGGATGGCTTTGGGGGCCCCGGCTCAGTCACGGACGGCTTTGGGGGCCCCGGCTCAGTCACGGACGGCTTTGGGGGCCCCGGCTCAGTCACGGACGGCTTTGGGGGCCCCGGCTCAGTCACGGACGGCTTTGGGGGCCCCGGCTCTGTCACGGATGGCTTTGGGGGCCCCGGCTCTGTCACAGATGGCTTTGGGGGCCCCGGCTCTGTCACGGATGGCTTTGGGGACCTCGGCTCTGTCACGGATGACTTTGGGGGCCCCGGCTCTGTCACGGATGGCTTTGGGGGCCCCGGCTCTGTCACGGATGGCTTTGGGGGCCCCGGCTCTGTCACGGATGGCTTTGGGGGCCCCGGCTCTGTCACGGATGGCTTTGGGGGCCCCGGCTCTGTCACGGATGGCTTTGGGGGCCCCGGCTCTGTCACGGATCGCTTTGGGGGCCGGCCTGCTAATTTTCCTGCCCGCGCGCGGCTTATTGCCCACGTGTGATATAACGTGATGGGCGCTTTCTCGCGGTTCAGATTCAGAGCGTTTATGTGATGATGTGTCTGTCCTGCGCAGGACGCACCTGCGGACACCGTGACGGCTCTGTTACCGGCTGGGATGTAGACTGGATTCTCCCAGAGGATACTGACAGTTGGCATCTCAGCGGGCACCAAGACTGCTCGGATATCGGTGGCGTCCAGTCAGGATTTGGTGGGCGAGCAGATGGGTGTCATGGTGTGATAGCGGGCGTCGTGCAGCACCTCATGCCTGATTCTTGAGCTTCACATTTTGGTGAGAAATATGACCTCCTGAGGCCTCCCTCCCTGTGCCCCTCCCTCCCTCCCCGTCTGTGCCCCTCCCTCCCTCCCCGTCTGTGCCCCTCCCTCCCTCCCCCCTCCCCGTCTGTGCCCCTCCCCTCCCTCCCTCCCCGTCTGTGCCCCTCCCCTCCCTCCCTCCCCGTCTGTGCCCCTCCCCTCCCTCCCTCCCTCCCCGTCTGTGCCCCTCCCCTCCCTCCTCCCCATCTGTGCCCCTCCCCTCCCTCCCTCCCCATCTGTGCCCCTCCCCTCCCTCCCTCCCTCCCGTCTGTGCCCCTTCCCTCCCTCCCCGTCTGTGCCCCTTCCCTCCCTCCCCGTCTGTGCCCCTCCCTCCCTCCCCGTCTGTGCCCCTCCCCTCCCTCCCTCCCCGTCTGTGCCCCTCCCCTCCCTCCCCGTCTGTGCCCCTCCCCTCCCTCCCTCCCCGTCTGTGCCCCTCCCCTCCCTCCCCGTCTGTGCCCCTCCCCTCCCTCCCTCCTCCCCGTCTGTGCCCCTCCCTCCCTCCCTCCCCGTCTGTGCCCCTCCCCTCCCTCCCTCCCTCCCCATCTGTGCCCCTCCCTCCCCGTCTGTGCCCCTCCCCTCCCGTCTGTGCCCCTCCCCTCCCTCCCTCCCCGTCTGTGCCCCTCCCTCTCCTCCCCGTCTGTGCCCCCCCTCCCTCCCCTCCCCTCTCCCCGTCTGTGCCCCTCCCCTCCCTCCCCGTCTGTGCCCCTCCCCTACCTCCCTCCCCGTCTGTGCCCCTCCCCTCCCTCCCCGTCTGTGCCCCTCCCCTCCCTCCCCGTCTGTGCCCCTCCCCCTCCCCGTCTGTGCCCCTCCCCGTCTGTGCCCCTCCCCTACCTCCCTCCCCGTCTGTGCCCCTCCCCTGCCTCCCTCCCCGTCTGTGCCCCTCCCCTGCCTCCCTCACCGTCTGTGCCCCTCCCCTGCCTCCCTCACCGTCTGTGCCCCTCCCCTGCCTCCCTCCCCGTCTGTGCCCCTCTCCTCCTCCCTCCCCGTCTGTGCCCCTCTCCTCCCTCCCTCCCCGTCTGTGCCCCTCTCCTCCCTCCCTCCCCGTCTGTGCCCCTCCCCTCCCTCCCTCCCCGTCTGTGCCCCTCCCCTCTCTCCCTCCCCGTCTGTGCCCCTCCCCTCCCTTACCGTCTGTGCCCCTCCCTCCCTCCCTCCCCGTCTGTGCCCCTCCCCTCTCTCCCTCCCCGTCTGTGCCCCTCCCCGTCTGTGCCCCTCCCCTGCCTTCCTCCCCGTCTGTGCCCCTCCCCTCCCTCCCTCCCCGTCTGTGCCCCTCCTCCCCGTCTGTGCCCCTCCCTCCCTCCCCGTCTGTGCCCCTCCCTCCCTCCCTCCCCGTCTGTGCCCCTCCCCGTCTGTGCCCCTCCCACCCCGTCTGTGCCCCTCCCCCCTCATCTTGTGCCCCTCCCCTCTCGGTCCCCCTTGATCCTGAACGCTCCCCATTGTCTCCTCGCTCTCAGGATCCTCTGCTGCTCCTGTTGACGATGTTTCAGGGACCGGTGAGCGGTGATGGGGACGTGTCGTGCCGGTACCGGGTGGGAGTCACAGCCCTCTCCGAGCAGTCGCTTGTGGCCAACGATTATTTGGTGGATGCGGCCAAGCAGCTGCACGTGGCCCTGGAGCGGGACGCCAACGAGGAGTACGAGGCAGCGTTCAGTCACTACAAGCACGGCGTGGAGCTGCTCCTCGATGGGGTGACAGGTGAGTGTCTGGATGCTCACCCTCCTCTCGCCCTCTCGCCGCCGCGTCCTTAACTCTGCGCGTGTCTCCAGTTGACCCCAGCAGGGAGCGCCGCGACGCCGTCAAGCGCAAGATCTCGCAGTATCTGAAGCGAGCGGAGGAGATCTTCAACTGTCACTTGCAGCGGCCTGCGGGGAGCGCGTGGGGTGCCGGCGAGGTGAGTGTGCGCGGGACCGGCATGCGCGCCCCGACCCCCCCCGGCTGTGTCTGGACCAATCTCACCCGTTTCTGTTTCCAGGGTTACAGCAGCCTCCGATTCCGACCAATCAGAGCCCTCAGTGGCGCCGTGGAAAACCTTAAGCACTGCCGCGTGATCGAGATCATTGACAAGGTAAGGTGAGTGTGTGTGAGAAGTGAGTCATCATAGGTAACTTCAACTAGGAGAGACAAAATGAGAAAATAAAATCAAGAAAATCACATTGTCTGATTCTTAAAGAATTTATTTGCAAATTCTGGTGGAAAATAAGTATTTGGTCGCTTACAGAACAAACAAGCGAGATTTCTGTCTCTCACAGACTGGCTGTAACGTCTTCTCGTTACCTGGATGAATTGCACCTGTTTGAACGTGTTATCAGTATAAAAGACACCTGTCCACAACCTCAAACAGACACACTCCAAACTCCACTATGGTTGGGACGGATCGGCCGCCACAGGATTTATTTAGTTTAATTTCATTCTTATTTTGTTATATTTCGTTTACCCTTTATTTATAGGAACTAATTTCCTTTGTTAGATTTAGTGTAAAACTGTTGCTAGACTTCTAATTAATCATGTTTTTCCCAGCAGCATCCTGCTAGTTTATGCTCAGTTATATTGTGTGGTTTTAAATGTATTGTCAATTGCTCATTTTTAGTTTTAAATAGACTTATTTCTTTAGCTAAATGTGGTTTTTTTTAAAGACACTACCTGCCACTAGCGTCAAATGCTTTCCTTTGTATAGAATGTACACTAGGTTTGAGTAATTTTGTGGATTATGCAAAAGTGCTTTCTCTTTGGATATCTGTTATCTGTTCTGAAAGGCTGGGAGTCACATTGTCTCAGCCACCCATTATCTGATTCCCTTTACAATGGGTTATGTAAAATCACTGTATGTGGTCACTGTGGGGTCAAGACTTCATCTGCATACAACCAGTGGACCCAAGTGAAGACTGAGAGGACCTGAAAGAAGCCTGCAATGGTCTTGGAACCAACCAATCAGAACTGTTGGGGTGGGTGGGAAGCCTGACTGTGCATGGCTGTATTTTGTATATAAGCACTGTCTGTTCCCATTCTAAATACACTCTGATTTACCTTCAAACCTGTACTGAGTCACGACTAGTATTTGGGGAGGGCATAATCACTAAATCCTTCACTTCCAGACCATCCAGGGACCACTGCCAATCTCTCTCCCACCTTGCTAGCTCGCTACCCGGCTAAGCTCTCCAGCAAGACTCGGCGCCGCAGACGGAGCTACCCCTGCAGGGTGGCTGATCTGTTACATTGGCTGGCAGCGCTGGGATCTCCGAGACCAGACAAGCAGGGGGAAATATAGCCGCTGGCTTGACCCCGGTCTCGGGCACCACAACCGCCGAGCGCCTGGAGCAGCACATCACCTGGGGAGATTCTGAGACCAGCCCAGCAGGGGGAAATACAGCCGCTGGCTTGACCCCGGTCTCAGACACCCGGGGATTCGAGAGCTTGCTACACCGTCCTACAGCCGTTCACCCCGTATTGGTCAGCGCTACAACGGCTGGAAGCGCACGGTCCTCAAGGAACTTCTCAAAGCCAGGGATAAAGCGGTCAGCGGTAAGCCAAAGGCTGCCCTCACCAAGGACCTGATGGAGGACGAACAGGCAAGTCTGGCCCTCCACGAGGACTCAGAAGCCACAGAATGGCGCCAGGAGGTACAATGGAAGCTGGCCCTGTTCGGAGCCAACCCCCCGGCGGATGTGATCGCTATCGTTTTGGCAGGGGTCAGAGTAACCGAGTTGCGGTACCAGCTCGGGGAATCTACAGTGCCCCAGGAGATACTCCCTGCAGTCGTGGAAGAGGAGTTCTGGGACCAAGGAATGGAAGCGCCTGACCAGCACAGTGATCCAGGTTTCGGCCAGGAGGTGTTGTGGCATAATGACTCGGCACGGCAGAAGCTCTGGAGGGACGTCCTACAGCTTGAACAGGACTACCTTGGAAAGATTCTTCCTACCTTGGGTGAGAAATACTGGAGACTGTGGGACCTGCGGGTGCCATTCCTAGGAGTGCAACCCCCGGTAGAAAGACTGTCCCAACTGGAGAACCTGATCCAGACGGAGCTATGGCTGGAGGACGGGTACCGGGCACTGGAATGGTATGCTGCCAACCTGTGTCCAAAGTTGGAGAGGAAAGATCCTACGGAGGGCTATGACTACGGCGGCCCAGGATTAATATTTGACACTCTCCAGGACGACCCCTCCTTTGGCAGTACAGCTAAACTGAGATGGGAAGAGATCCGGGACTTTCGGGAATGTGAGCACCTTGACGACCTCGGGCTGAGCAGTGATCTGAAGAAAGGAGATCCTAGTGGCGCAGTCTCTTCTGAGGGTGATCTATATATAGTGGGTAGGTATGGTATTCCTATTAATCCAATGAGTGCACGGTCAGAATGACCACTAAGGCTAGGGACAGATGAGCGCATTTTCTGCGGCCACCGTCAAAATGTACGTCGATGCGTGCGCACGCATTTTTTCACGGAATGCGCTTAAGTGGTCAGACGATGCGCAATTCTGGACGTATTTCATGACGATGGGGTGAAAAGAAGTCTAGGGAAATCCGGCTGTTTGAACGTTATGTTGGCCGCACACTAGCAGCGTCTGACATCTCCTAATCACGCACACACGCTGCTATGCGGACGCAGCGCACTCTGTACGTCAGTACCAGCGGTTTAACGTTCTCGAAAAAATGCGTTCATTTTCCACTTGCGTTGCGCGGCCGGACTTTTGTGCGACCGTACTTCGTATATTGGCTGTCATTGCCCGTCATCTGCTGCTAGTGCGGCCGTGATTATGTGCGCCAGAACGCGCGTTCGCACTGCCTCAGTCTGACCCTAGCCTAAAGTGCTGTTTATAAATGGAGCTGTGTGCAGTAGTAGCACTGTGCAAGGTAGGATGGTCGATGTCCTGTTATATACAATAGTATATACTGTGCAAAGTGGCAGTAAGTGTCTTCATAAAATCAGAGCATAAAAAGTGCAAATGCAAAAAATGGAAGAAAAGTGCATATATAAGTGCGTGGGGGAACGCTAAAAGTCTCTTAAAAAAGTCTCGTTTTCCAGTTCGTTTGTGAAGACGAAAGAAAGAAATATTTCGGACCGTATATTCTATGTTGAAGGCAAAGCTAGTCCGGTAGGGTCTCCGCTGGGGTAATCCAGAGGTTTTGAGTGAAGTACTGTCCTCTCCTAGGTCCTATGTAGACTCCCAGTTCCCAAAATTTGGGAAGAAAGGGGAGAGGGGTAGAGGGGAAACAGAAAGAGAAAATAGTGCAATATTGATTGGTAAAGTGCCCAATGACAAGGGAACACTTACAATGTATAGAGCCTCTCGTACCGGCTCTGGTGTGGAGTGCCTTGGGCCTAATCGAGGGTGGCCTTTGCCCTTCTTTAAAGTTTTTCTGGGGTGGCCTTCGTCTTTCCTCTAATGCTCGATCGTCTCAGATACAAAGAGAAGACATCCTCATAGCGCAATATGCAGCCAGTGGTTAAAAGAGGTAAGTAGTAATCAAAGGCAAACTCACCGATGATGGAGCCTTAAAATCCAGGCTCAACT
The DNA here is from genome assembly GCA_009667805.1 of Leptobrachium leishanense. Taxonomy (NCBI): domain Eukaryota; kingdom Metazoa; phylum Chordata; class Amphibia; order Anura; family Megophryidae; genus Leptobrachium; species Leptobrachium leishanense. The sequence goes on from RXON01000262.1 coordinate 41,912, forward strand.
TGTGGGCATATGGTACTGCTTATTTCGGTGGGTACCTGCACCTCTTTCAACGGCAAAACAGTCTTCTTGTAAAGGGAAAAGGGGGGGAAACAGGGTATGTAAAAAACATACACTGTGAAATAAAAAACTGGATGCAGATGATCAAGAGAAAAGGATTTATTAATTAAAAAAAACAGGGGGGTATATCACAGATACGCGTTTCGGCAAACAAAGCCTTCCTCACTCCATGTGTAGGATAGTTAAAAAAATAAGGGATTAACTATCCTCCCTGGGGTCAAAATGATCACAAGAACGGTGAGCAAAAATCCCAGAACCACACAGGGGGACCTAGTGAATGACCTGCAGAGAGCTGGTACCAAAGTAACAAAGGCTACCATCAGTAACGCACTACACCCCCCCAGGGACTCAAATCCTGCAGTGCCAGACGTGTCCCCCTGCTTAAGCCAGTACATGTCCGGGCCCGTCTGAAGTTTGCTAGAGAGCATTTGGATGATCCAGAAGAGGATTGGGAGAATGTCATATGGTCAGATGAAACCAAAGTAGAACTTTTTGGTAAAACCTCAACTCGTCGTGTTTGGAGGAGAGAGAATGCTGAGTTGCAGAGAACCAGACCGGCTGGGTGGAGTAGAGGTAATGTCACTGCTCTGCGTGGAGAGAGCCTGTGGAGACATGGGTTCGATCCCAGCGAGCAACCTCTCCAGTAAGTGTCCTTGGCAAGACAGCTAACGGTATAGACTCGCCACCCAGGACATACTTGAAAACGAGCGAAATCTCAATGTATCCTTCCTGGTAAAATCCTTTCTCAAAAAAAAATACCTACTGTGACACATGGTGGCAGAAACATCAGGCTTTGGGGCTGTTTTTCTGCAAAGGGACCAGGACGACTGATCCGTGTAAAGGGAAGAATGAATGGGGCCATGTATCGTGAGATTTTGAGTGAAAACCTCCTTCCATCAGCAAGGGCATTGAAGATGAAACGTGGCTGGGTCTTTCAGCAGGACAATGATCCCAAACACACCGCCCGTGCAACGAAGGAGTGTTGTGGACAAGAATATATATCTGCTTTTATAATATTCTTGGGCCTAGAAAAATGCTCATTTAGGTTAAGTATGCTATGGCTTTAAGACGATATTAATATAACTGTCTTTTCAGATAAAACCACAATGTATCTTGCGTAATTTCGCTGTCTCTGCAGAAATAATGAACCATAATGAACCACAAGCAGGTGGCCCTACAAAAACAATTGACCAAAAGCAGGATGAAGAACCCAGTGTACATCCTGTTACAGGACATCACAAGATCGCCCAGGATGCAGAGAACACTGCTGACTAGGCCGATGACACATGATATCTTGACCTTTGGAAATAGCTGATGTTTGATTCTCATTTATTTAATAAATAAATGTATGTCCGCAATTTTATGCTGAAGTCAATCAAAATGTTAAGTTGACTCCCACTCGCTTACGCAGCAAACTACTATAAAACATGTATCGAAACCTATTATTAAACAGAGGAATCATTGGCTTTGACCAGAGAAGCCCCATAGACTTCGATTGTCTGTGTGATTTCTTTAACCGCGCTCCGTCACTTACCTGATTTCTCCACCGATTAGAACAGAGACTGGCATCCGAGGAAGGACTGCATTGTCCACTTCAATTTGGCGTCCAACGTGGGGCCCTGGGTTAAACGTCTTTGCTATGGTGCCACCACCAAGGATTTCCTGGCGGGACCACACCAGAACCGGAGCCTGATCAACTTCGTAGCCTCACCGGTAAGATACCTTTTGATATCTTATCGGTGACGTGTTCTGGTTTGTGATCCTACCCGGGAAACCCCAGTGTGACACTTGGGAAAGGCATCAAAAGTGGGGTTTTATTTAACTTTGCCCAGGTGCCCGTTATACTGACCAACGAACCGCATTCCAGTTGTCTGCTTGTTTGTACGGCATATTTCCTGATAGAAATTGTATTTTGGTTGTTGATCAGAGAGATTATCGTGATCCAGCGGTAACAGGTGATGTGATGAAATAAGCGCATACCTGGTATTAGGACTTTCCTAACAGTAACAGGCGATCACAAGCTTGGTGGTAGGACGTGATATATCTCTGATTGAAGTATAGTTTGATTTACAGTCAGGAGTTTTTGTGGCTACTGGGATAGATGATGCATTAGTCGTATCTATTAGGAACTCACAAGAATATATATATATCTAGTAGGAACAGGTGACCCTGTAGGATATATATGCTGCGCGATGGAGAGGTACTAGCTACACCTTTCTAGCAGAGTCCTATATTTGGAATATAGGGGAGGACGAGACGCTTTATTGTCGTGGTAACAAATAGGACACGATAGATATAGGTCTATCCTCATTTCTGACTGATAAACTACGTGAATTGAAGAGTGACCGGGAAAACAAAGCTAACAATCGAGAATGGGAAATGAACAGAGTAGCCATACTGGTTGGTTGTCGCCATGCAAGTTAGTTGAGGAAAGGACAGGCAAAAGAAATGTGACAAAACTAAAGATTTTAGGCAGGATTTGCGAATTAGATAATCCCAGATTACAGGTAGAAGAATGGAAAAATGTGTTGAATAAGAAAGGAATGTTGATTGATAATGGATTTATGGAATGTAGCACAGGCTTGGTATAGGGTTTCAAAAGAAATTGAGAACGAAGGGTGGATAGAAACTTTAGATAAGAAGGAAAAACAAATTACTACTATCTCACCCCAAAATCTGAACCCCCTTCATATGGCCATGTTTCCACAATTAAAGTAGAAAAATCAGCCCACACGAGTCTATACCCTGTTTTAAGTACAGATGGAGCATATTACACACCAAGTTCTGCCCCATTCCCACCAGCATCCGCAAGTCAGACACCGACGATATCACCTATAATGCCTCATTTGCCCAATTTAGATACCACTCTTCACACGATAGACTGTACCGGTGACCCGGGTCAACCATGGTTGGGAATACGGTCACCTTCCTCCGGTCATTCTTATGACTCAGTAAATCGTACTGATGATTCTCTAATGTCCCACATAGGGTTACCTGCAACCACACCCCAGGTCACCCGTAGCCAGCCCACACTTTTTCCACCCCAGCACCAAGATCTTATCTTCTTTCCACCCCAGCAAACCGACACCACGTACCCTTTCTACCGAAACACCCATGACATCCGTCCAACTCCCAAAAACAATGTATCCTGGACACTCCCAATAGCCCGAGTACCGGGACCATCTCCCCGACTGGGAGATTTCACTTCCACTGACGTCCCCATTATGTATGTCACCGTCACACCATCTCAAGCCTCCTCCCTATTAGGTTGTTTTTCCGGGTCAGGTAATGTGCCTATGCCCTTTTGTAGACGCATTGTTCAGATTCAGAAGACTTACTCTGCAGCATGGAGAGATCTTTTAAGTTTGTGTGAAATAAAAGCAGGCGATGGGTATTGACCCATAATGGAAAAAGGATATACTTCTGCGCGTTTAGTATCTGTTGTCTCATACCAGTCAGGTAAAGAATTTTGCGAACAACTCAGAGAATGGGCAAAGGACAGATTAGCTGACCAAGCAACATATATAATATATATATATATATATATATGTGTGTATTTGTATATGGATGTATAGAGTATGGTATAAAATAATCGGCGGTTGGACAGGGACGCCTGTTCCGACTCATGTAAATTGATGCAAACAAAATGATGAATTTTTTATAAGTGGGCTGAAAGTTATTTTAAGACAGAATCTGATAATCTATAAAATGCGGATGATAGTTTATGAGTCAATGTGAGAAGAGGTTAGGAAAGCCTATCCTAGATATGGCAACGACAGGTTGCTTGCCAGTAGAGAGCATTACGAAGGACATGTAGGTATGTCAGAGATGTAAAGCACGGTAAGCTAAGACCAAAAGCAAAATAGACAGGTGAGACATGACACCTGCTTTGTTTATGACAGGATTCCATGGTTGGTTGTTTGCCAAGGGACTATGCGTTGTTTACTGTTGTAGTGTATATGTGAAGTGCAAGACGTACGTATGCCGAAGTATTATACTTGTAGATAGAATCGTTTGTGTATATTAATGGAGTACCGCCCTATTGGTTTATTATTTTAGTAAAAAATAGTTTTATACAAAATATTCTCGGGATAGAGCGGCTACGTATTCTATCAGTATTGCTCTGCAGGAGAGAGTGCTACGGAGCCCGGTGGAATTAATTGTTAAGGAAATTTGTCCACTTCAGGACTGCATTGTCCACTTCAGGAGTGGCTTCGTAAGAAGCATATCAAGGTCCTGGAGTGGCCTAGCCAGTCTCTAGATCTCAACCCCATAGAAAACCTTTGGAGGGAGTTGAAGGTCCATGTTGCCCAGCGACAGCCCCAAAACATCACTGCTCTAGAGATCTGCATGGAGGAATGTGCAAAAATACCAGCAACAGTATGTGAAGACCTTGTGAAGACTTACAGAAAACGTTTGACCTCTGTTATATCCTTTGTTGGCAATGACAAAGTATTGAGATGGACTTTTCATATTGACCAAATACTTATTTTCCACCAGAATTTGCAAATAAATTCTTTAAGAATCCGACAATGTGATTTTCTGGATTTTTTTTTTCTCATTTTTGTCTCTCATAGTTGAAGTTACCTATGATGACAATTACAGGCCTCTCTCATCTTTTTAAGAGGGAGAACCTGCACAATCGGTGGCTGACTAAATACTTTCTTGCCCCAGTGTCTGACACGTCTACTCTATCCTGCAGGTGCAGCTAGTATACGACCCGACCTCAGGACTTCAGTTTGTGCTCAAGGTAAATCTGACACAAATCACACAGATATAACCCGACCCCTCCCCGACACAGATATAACCCGACCCCCCTCCCGACACAAATCACACAGATATAACTCGGCCCCACCCTGACACAAATATAACCCGACCCCTCCCCGACACATCAGATATAACCTGACCCCCTCCCTGACACAAATCACACAGCTATAACCCGGCCCCTCCCTGACACAAATCACACAGATATAACCCGACCCCTCCGACACAAATCACACAGATATAACCCGGTCAGTTGCTGAGGTAGATTTTTGCTTCCCCCTGCGTGTGTTGGGGGGGTTATTCTGTCGACCCCCTCCCCCTCTTTTCCTCAGTCTCTCATGAAGTCGGGGCGCTCTGGGCACGGGGCGGTCACTGTGATCCCGCAGAGGGTCCCCTTTATGGTTCAGCTCCAGAGGTTCTATGTGAGCGACGACTCCCTGTATCTGCAGCTCCAGCACATTCCTGGTAAGACACACACACACACACACACACACACACACACACACACCCCCCCCCCGGGCCCAGACACCACGCTCACACTTTCTCCCCACAGGGGGGCGTCTCTGGGGGAATCTCTGGCGATATCAGGGCACACGCGGAGACTATGCAGACTCGCCTGGCCTCGCCCGGGATGATGAATGTCCGTCTGCCCCCGGGGTGAGCGACCGGGAGGTGCCCATTGTGGGGGTCCCTGAATCGCAGGTGCAAGTGTGGGGGGCGCAGCTGGTAACGGCTTTGGAGATGCTTCACCAAGAGGGGGTGCTGTGCCGCGACCTGAACCCGCGCAACCTCCTGCTCAGTGACAAAGGTGAGTGACTGCGCCCAATGAGACTGCCTGCTGCTCCTCATTCACACATACCTCTCCCGGAGTCCACGCTTACACCCCCCCCTTCCTCCTCAGAGTCTGCGCGTACACCCCCCCTTCCTCCTCGGAGTCTGCGCGTACACCCCCCTTCCTCCTCGGAGTCTGCGCGTACACCCCCCCTTCCTCCTCGGAGTCTGCGCATACACCCCCCCTTCCTCCTCGGAGTCTGCGCGTACACCCCCCCCTTCCTCCTCAGAGTCCGCGCGTACACCCCCCCTTCCTCCTCGGAGTTCGCGCGTACACCCCCCCCTTCCTCCTCGGAGTTCGCGCGTACACCCCCCCCCCCCCTTCCTCCTCGGAGTTCGCGCGTACACCCCCCCCCCCTTCCTCCTCGGAGTCCGCGCGTACACCCCCCCCTTCCTCCTCGGAGTCCGCGCGTACACCCCCCCCTTCCTCCTCGGAGTCCGCGCGTACACCCCCCCTTCCTCCTCGGAGTCCGCGCTCACACCCCCCCCTTCCTCCTCGGAGTCTGAGCTTACACCCCCCTTCCTCCTCGGAGTCTGAGCTTACACCCCCCCTTCCTCCTCGGAGTCTGAGCTTACACCCCCCCCTTCCTCCTCGGAGTCTGAGCTTACACCCCCCCTCCTCCTCGGAGTCTGAGCTTACACCCCCCTTCCTCCTCGGAGTCTGAGCTTACACCCCCCCTTCCTCCTCGGAGTCTGAGCTTACACCCCCCTTCCTCCTCGGAGTCTGAGCTTACACCCCCCCTTCCTCCTCGGAGTCTGAGCTTACACCCCCCCTTCCTCCTCGGAGTCTGAGCTTACACCCCCCTTCCTCCTCGGAGTCTGAGCTTACACCCCCCCTTCCTCCTCGGAGTCTGAGCTTACACCCCCCCTTCCTCCTCGGAGTCTGAGCTTACACCCCCCCCCCTTCCTCCTCAGAGTCCGCGTTCACGCCCCACTCTTTGTCGCAGGTGACGTCTGTCTGACGTATTTCGGCCAGTGGAGGGAAGTCAACGTGTCTTGTTGTCCGGAGGCAGCGGAGCGTCTGTATGTGGCCCCCGGTGAGCCTCTACCATGGGGTGTCTTGTTATGGTTTATGGGGTCCATTAACAGAGCTCTGCGTGAGGGGGCAGGCAATCCCTGAAACCCCCCCCCCCAAAACCTGTGAAAAGAACCCCAAGGCATGTGCAGGGTTAATGTCAGCACCTCACCAGGATGATCCAGATCGCCCTGTGGTAAGGGAGTGGTGGCTGCTGCTCACCAGGGGGCCGCCATAGGTCAGGCGCCGCATAGGAGGGGGTCCATAGATTATGCGCCGCACTGGGGGGGGGATATAGATCATGCGCCGCACGGGGGGGGGGGATATAGATCATGCGCTGCACGGGGGGGGGGATATAGATCATGCGCTGCACTGGGGGGGTGGGGGGCCTCTAGAGCAGGCGCTGCGCGGGGGGGGGCCCCCATAGATCAGGTGCCGCACGCGGGTGGGGTTCGGAATTTTTCTTAACGCATCTTCTTGCTGTCCCTTAGAGGTCCTGGGCACGGGCCCCGTAGATGAAGCGTGTGATTGGTGGAGCCTGGGGACGCTCCTGTACGAGCTGCTGACGGGACAGGTGAGGCCCCCCCCCTCCTCATTATACTGGTTACCGGGGAACCTGTTGCTGCCGGTACTAACCCCCCCTCCCCCTCCTGCAGCCCCTTTACAAGTGCCTCATCTTCGGTGTCAGCGCCCACATGCAGCTCCCTGTGCCCAGCGCTCTGAGCCCGGCCGCCGCCGCGCTGCTCAAACAGGTGAGAACTCGCTCCGTCCAATGCAACGACGCGCAGAGCCATTGACTCCTCTGTATAGTTAAACGGCCGCGTGAGACGTCCAATCTATCTTCACGTGACGCGGCCGTTTACATGGAAAGGATGCATTGTATAGTTAAACTTCTACCACATCGTCCGGTGAATCAAAAAAAAATTGGAAAGGTCTAATCTGTTGTAACCGCATGAAATCGTGCGTCGGCAGCGATAGATTCAGCGGCATGTTGTAGGATCGAGTGCAGACGATAACGGATGATCGCACAAATCCAGTGACAAGGGACGGCCAGCCTAAACATGGAGGGGCAGGGGGTGCCCTCTGCTGGTCAAAAAGTGCAACTGCCACATAACGGATAGGAAACCTGTTCTGCAGCTGCAATGTCAGAGGTGCTGGTCTGTGTTTCTGAACTACAAGTCCCATGATTCCCTGACCATCTCTTACACTGAAGGACTGCTGGGAATTGTAGTCGGCGGGGGGGGGGGGGGGGGGGGGGGCGGGGATAGTTTGACAGCCCTGCTGTATGTCTATCAGAGGGAGCAGCATTCTGGGCCCCAAATGTTTAATACCAAGAGGGTTATTCAAAGAATCAAAGTTACGGCACATTCGGTGTCTTTTTTCGTTCTCTTCAATTTGGCGATCCCATTTCGGCGACCCTGCGGTGTATTCAGCAAGTACCATAGGGCCGCCGTAATGCAGGGAAAAACCACCGAAAACTCACCGCAAAACCCAGGCGCACGCACACCGAAACCCGCAAAAACATCTGGATTAACCCTGCCGAACACACCCAAGGAGCCGATCACAGCGCAGAGCAGCTGCCGGAAAAAGCCGACACTGCAGACGAATGGAGTGAAAAAAAAAAGTACGCTTGAAGAGTGAAACGTTGTTTGTAAAGAAACTACTGAGCGAAAATGTCTGAAATTTACATATAAAATCCAATGAATGATAATAAAAAGGCTGTTACAGAAAAAAGAAGTTTAAAAATCCAGAAAAATTCTTAAAATATCCTAAAAAAATCTATAAATAAAGAGCCTCTTTACTGCAGAATATTATAATGAACGGTTTATTAGATATTGAATTAAAACGGGAATATTTTTAACATTGAAGCCTCAATAAATCTGCCGAAATGAAGCCACCGAATGGCAGGGCATTTCGGGAACCTTTCACTGCTGGTTTGTGTTCTCTGGGGATTTCACTGCCCTCGAACAGGCACTGTATCTGCAGGCAATTCGCCAGGATTTGGTGTATTGCCTGCTCTCTGAATAGCCGAATGGGCAGGAAAGGTAACCGAACGCTGATTTTTAAGGCAGGCCTCGGAGGCGAGTATTTGCAATCTCTTTCTTTATTACTCCTATAGCAGTAAAGAAGAGTGATAACAAGAACCAGAAAAAAACATGTCAAACCCCCAACGTGGGGTAACCCTCCTCTTAGTAAGTCCAGCCCCCTAGTCTATAAACAGTCTGAGCTGGAGCAGTAACGCCCTCTTTCTTTACTGCTCCTGTTCAGGACAAGATAAGTATAATTTTCTCTCCTTTTTTTTTTTTTGTGATATTTTCCTTTTCAGATATATATTGATTTACTTCGGATTTTTTTGATTCATTGTGACGGGTGCTGTTTTACCCCGGCTATAACCGCGGGGGTCAGCGCCCGCCTGGCGGGAAAACTCCAGCGATAACGCTGTGTGTTTGTTCGTTCCGCCGTCAGTTTGTATATGCTTCAATCACTTGGCTTCCCGGGTTACCTATTTCCCTGTCCTCACACTTGGGAGCATTCGTGACCGCCGGAGATCTCGCGGGAGACGCACACGAGATCCCGGCAGCCATTTTAGGGACACCACCTGACCGCGTGTATCTCCGCGTGCACTCACAGCTCCCTGTTCCCTTTAACAGAGACGGATCTCGGTGACCGGATCCATGGCGCTCCTTAACAAACCTGGGGGTGATCGATCTCCCCATGCAGGGAAATCAGACTCCGCGGGCAGCTCCCGGCAATCGGAGTTATCTGACGCTTTTGCCTCTCCCCCACCTCCTAAAAAGGAATCAAAAACGGCAGCACTCTTTGCCGCCATGGAAACGGCTCTGCAGGCATCTATCACGCGCTCACTAGCCTCAGCTGTCTCCACACTCTCTCAATCCTTCCGAAGGACCATGGATGAAGCAGTTGCTTCTATTACCCCCCCCCCCACTCCCGGTGTAGATCCTACTCCACCCCCAAAAGGTCCTGAGGTACCCTCTGGCTCTGAACAAGCTAGCCTTAAGAAATGTGCTAAGACTAAGCACATTGATAGTCCTCCAAGAGGGGCTGGCATCCCCAAAAATCTGCTTTCTGATGATGGCGAGGTGTCCTCGCACAAGAGAGCCCCTGACCGCGGGGCACTAGTTGCGGTCTCAAAAGATAGGCCTTTACCTACGGGTTCTGGCCGACTCCCCAAAAACACTGACTCGGAGAGTGAGGAACCCGAGCATGGGGAGGATGATGGAGCTATTGAATTATACGCTCCGTATGATGTTGGCCTGTTGGCTGAGGAGGAAAGGCCCCCACCGCCTTTACTGTCTGCCAAGGAGGTTGTGTGTGATCCTCAGGGCCGCCCGATGTTTTCCCCGGCAGGGGTCTTACACCCACGCTCCACTGCATGGTCCCCGATGCCACATGTGGAGATGTGGGTGGATGCCCACATGCGGCTCCCCATGGATAAAGAGACCAGGGTGAATATGAGGGCGGAATGTCCTCGCCCTACCACCGCGGGCAAAACTTGTCTCACCCCGGTGGTAGATGAGGATTTTGTGAAGTTCATGACCAACAAGGGATGGTCCCCCAAGAAAGGGGTGGATATGGCTTTCAGGGTCTGTGAAGACAAGGTGCTTGATGTCGCACCACCGATGATTTACCTGCTTGACATGGTGGAGGATGCTCGTTTACAAGGTACCCCCTTGGATTTAGAAGACGCCACAGGCTGGATCCAACGCTCCTTGTGCCTGTTGGGCGGTGCTAATGCGGCTTTGGCCGCTGAAAGAAGCAAGTCTAGGATCCTAAGGATGGATCCTCAACTTACTTCTATGGCCAATAAAGATAAAGGGGCCAAGGCTCAAGGCCTTCTCTTCGGGGATGGCTTTATAAAAAAATATGGGCACATACACCAGCGCTTTCACCGCTCTGGATAAGGTGGAGGCGGCCATTAAGAAAGTGTTCCCCAAAAAGGTTTTCGACAGGGCTGGTAGAGGAAGGGGCCGCTCTACCAGCCGCGCCGGATCTATGGGCATTACTAGAGGATCCTTCCGTACCTCTAATGCCACCGACTCTGGCCCCCCCGCTTACGGATCCTCGGCCCGGGCTCAGGCCTGGAGAGGCCGCAGATTCCGAGGTGGCAGAACTCAATTTCGTGCTCGACAACAGACTGGTAAGTCTTCCATTTATTGTTCCTCATTCATCTGTTCGGGTGGGGGGCCGTATTCAGCTTTTTCTTCCAAAATGGAAGTTGATCACTGCAGACCCGTGAGTTTTAAACGCGGTCAGAGGGTTCGAGATAGACTTCGAGGCTATCCCTCCATACCAATCCACGCCACCTCGGCCACTAAGTTTTTCCGTGGAACAGGAACATTTAGTTCAAGCCGAGATTTTGGCTCTGGCATCAAAAGGGGCCATAGAGGAGGTCCCTTGGGACTCACCCAAGTTTGTGAGCAATTTGTTCCTCGTTGCAAAGAAAGGGGGCGGGACACGCCCTGTCATAAACCTCAGGGAACTCAACTTGTGGGTGTCATACCGCCATTTCCAAATGGAAGGGTTTCATACCCTCAGAGATTTACTCAACGAATGGGATTGGCTTGTCAAACTAGACTTGAAAGACGCGTACCTAACCGTCCCTATGGCACCAGCTTCCAGAGATTTCCTGTGTTTCCCTTGGCGCGGCCACATGTGGCGCTTCGCGTGCCTTACTTTTGGCCTTTCATCCGCTCTGTGGTGCTTCACTAAGCTTATGAAACCGGTTGTAGAATCCCTCCGGGTGAGGGGCGTCCGACTCGTGATCTACCTGGACGACATCCTACTGATGTCGGATTCCTCAGTCTCCCTTCAACTACACTTGTCGTGGACACTCTCCCTATTACAGGATCTGGGTTTCCTGATCAATGCGGAAAAGTCTTTGTTGATACCCACACGTTGTCTGGAATTTCTGGGTTTCCTCCTGGATTCGCACACTATGACACTGAGCGTTCCAACTCCCAAGATCAGATCCATTCGCTCCCTCCTCAGGGATCACTCACCCAGCTTGAGGGAATTGGCAAGGGTGATTGGTCTCCTGGCGGCGACTCGTTTGGCGGTTCTGCCAGCTCCTCTGCATTACAGGGCCCTCCAGAGATTGAAGGCCCGTTCTCTCCGTTCGATGGCGGATTATTCCCACAGGGTTCCCCTCTCGGACGATGCGAAGACGGATCTGACATGGTGGCTAATGGACTGGTCTCGGTGGAATGCTCGCCCAGTGCGATTCCCAGTACCGTCGTTGACCATAGAATCCGACGCGAGTCGTTCGGGTTGGGGGGCACGTTGCGCCGAGATGGAGACAGGAGGTGGTTGGTCGACCTCAGGAGTTACGCCTCCACATCAATGTTCTGGAACTTATGGCGGTGTTTTTCGCCCTGACATGTTTCTCCAGGGAGACCAATCACCGCTGTATCCTCCTGAAGCTGGACAACCTGTCGGCTGCCAGATATATCAATGCCCTAGGGGGGAGCTCGTTCTGTGGCTCGGCAGCTGCCGAGCTGTGGGATTTCTGTCTTCCCCGCAGTCTGTTTGTGGTGGCTCAGTATCTTCCAGGTCTCGCCAATACAGTGGCGGACTCGGGGGATTGGCGCCATCGGTATTTGCCACAGTCAACGGGCTGTGGGGTCCTTTCCAGATGGATCTGTTTGCTTCCAGACTGAATCGTCAGTTACCGAAATTTACAGTTGGCGTCCAGATCCAGAAGGCATGGACGCCTTCGCTCAGGCGTGGCCGGAAGGCCGTCTATACGCCTTCCCTCCGTTTCAACTGTTGTTACTCGTTTTGAGGCGTCTCTGCGACATCGAGTCGGAATTGGTTTTGGTGACACCGTTCTGGCGGTCCCAACCGTGGTTTCCCCTTCTGTTTAAGTACTCCCTGACCGCGCCCAGGCGGATCCCGACCTCGCCGTCCCTACTGACGGGACCGGACGGCCTCCCTCACCCACTGTTGCGGGAAGGTCGATTATCCCTTGTGGTCTGGTTGATTTCCGGTTCTCATGGCGGGCCACAGGCATTTCGCCAAGAACTGAGGAATTACTCCAGCACGCTTGGGCTCCAGGCACGAGAGGGGACTATCGCTCTGCCTGGGCAGCTTGGCACGGCTGGTGTTTGCGAAGGGGTGAAGATTCCACTTCTGCCCCTCTAAATTCGGTTCTGGATTTCCTGTCCTCTTTGTTTGACTCGGGATTGGCCTTTCGTACCATAAATGTGTACCGGTCAGCTTTGTCGGTGGGCCATTAGGGTTTTGATAATTCCCCCCTGGGTAGACGCCCTCTGGTTTGTCGTCTTCTTAAAGGAGTGCGTCTGTCTCGCCCCCGACACCCCGCTACTCCTCTACGTGGGACGTGACTCTGGTAGTGACTTTCCTTCGCGCATGGCCGTGTAATGCCTCATTGTCACTGCGCCAGTTGTCGGCTAAACTGTTGGTTTTGTTTTGCCTTATCTCCTGTAAGCGGGTCGGGGATGTCAGGGCGCTGGATTTTGGTGTCCGTTCTTTCTCACTGGACGGCGTTTGTTTCGACGTCTCGAGACGTACAAAGACGGCGATTCGTACTGTGTTTTTTCCAGCTTTTCCATTGATACCTGAGTTGTGTCCTGTTCTTTGCCTTCAGGAATATGAAAGCCGTACATTGGCTCTTCGTCCCCTGCCTGGATCCCCGTTGTTTGTTCCGGGTTCCTCATAACCCTGTTAGCTCACCCACTCTGGCTCGTTGGCTGTTGGATCTTGCTGGGGTTGATATTTCGCGCTTCGGCGCTCATTCCATCCATAGTGCTGCGGCTTCTAATGCTTTTATGGCGGGTTGTCGCCTGGAGGACATTATGAAGTCGGCGGATTGGTCGCGTGAATCTACGTTTCGTACGTTTTATTTTAAGCCGGTCTCTCATTGGTCACAGGCACTGATGCGTTGAATGTGCAAATATGAAGCCTCTGAGGCCTGCCTTAAAATTCCCAAATTTTCCTAGTCCCGGTGACGGAAAGTTTGGATTTTAAGAAGGACTCGGAGGCGAGTATTTCCCGCCCTGAGGGGGGTGTGTTCTAGACCGGACAGGGTGATTGTATTTATGCGCAGCGCATGATTTGATATGGGTTGTCCTCCTGTTGATTGGGGGGTGGGAAACCGAGGGTTCGGTGTTGTTCCTTTCCTAATACCTGCCTTCGTGTTTCTGTTCTTCTTACAGCTAATTGATGGTCTGGATTATGAATCCTCGCGGGATTGTTGTGTTTTCCGGATGGACCTATCGTTCCCTGTTCCTTGATCTTGTGGTTCCAGTCGCATGAAGAACGAGGGCGTTACTGCTCCAGCTTAGACTGTTTATAGACTAGGGGGCTGGGCTTACCAAGAGGAGGGTTACCCCACGTTGGGGGTTTGACATGTTTTTTTCTGGTTCTTGTTATCACTCTTCACTGCTATAGGAGTAATCAAGAAAGAGATTGCAAATACTCGCCTCCGAGTCCTAATTTAAAATCCAAACTTTCTGTCACCGGGACTAGGAAAATTTGGGAATTTTCACTGAGTTTCACTGTTCGGTTCCATTTCGGCCACAATTATAGAATTTAGCTAAGCTATGAAGATAAGTTAGAATTTTAATAAAGTACTCAGAGGCGAGTATTGCATTCTCTTTTCTTGCTTTAATAACAGCAGCAAGTAGTAATGTCAAAACGTAACAGACATTAAGAAAAAAACATACTCTAACAATAGTATCTTCTAACCCCCCTGTCCCATCAGTATAGTCCATTGTTCCATGCCAGTCTATAAATAGGACCGATCTCCCGCCATTTCTTCCTCTTTCTTGCCAATAACAGGTCAGCGGGCGTAGAACATTCCCATGAGATCAATCCATCCTGAACCAGCACGGAAACGAGAGGGCCACACTGGAACAGACATCATTGGGCTGAAATAGAAGTATCGGATGAGACAGAGTTTTGGAAGCCGAACGCATAGCAAACCCCTTGAGTCCGCCCCAGGAGGGCGGGGTGGGCAATACTCGCCTCTGAGTCCTTTATTAAAATTCTAACTTATAGAATTTAGCTAAGCTATGAAGATAATTTTAATACAAGAACTCCGAGGCTCCTATTGCAAGTTCAAAGCTGGTCCATAAGAGCGGACGACCAATGAACAATCGGTTTGAAGTAAAAAGTTCGGAAAGTGGTCTCACGAGACCAGTCTGCGGACTTAAGCAAATCCTCCAAACGACACCGGTCCCCAAAGCCAACACGCTGAGAATGGAATGAGCCCCAAAAATTGAAACATCAACCCCAGCCAAAACCAAGAGCCACTTGAGCCAACGCGCTAACGTAGTGGAACCGACTGGTTTATGGGGTTGATTTGAATGAGATAAAAAGTGGGGATAGTCCTTCCGATCGCAAAACCTCCGTACGCGTCTCATATGCTTTTAGGCATTGTACCGGACAAAGGTTCGGGTGCGATGGAAAAGCTGGATAAAAGACAGACGATATGCCCGTTTTTGTTCGCCTAGAAATCTCGAAACGGACCCTGTCAGGTATGAAGGACCGGGCACCAAAATCTAAAGCCCTAACATCCCCCACTCTTTTGCATGATATAAGGCAAAGGAGAGCCACCAGCTTAGCCGACAATTGCCGCAAAGACAGGTCTTCGTTAGAGGACCAAGCTTCGAGAAATTGTAACAGAATGGCCACATCCCAAGTCTGAGTACCGAGGGAAGCGGAGGTCTAGAAAACCGGATACCTCTCAGTAATCGACACACCAAGGGATGTTGACCCACTGGGACTCCTAGGAAACCCATATGGTAAGCTGAGAGGGCTGAGCGAAAAACGTTAATCGTTCTATACGCTTTGCCCTCAAAGCATTCCGACGAAAAGTTGAGGACCCTTACTAGAGGGGCTTGAAAGGGATCTTCACTCCGTGCACTACACCAAGCTGACCAGGTAGTCCATGCCGATCCATAGCTTGACAAAGTACCCGGAGCCCAGGCGGACTGAAGGAGCGCTCTAGCTCGTTCCGAAACGTCGCCGGACGCCCCGGCAATCCTGATACCAGGGATACCAATAGCGGACATGCCTCCTGCCCGAGCAATGGGTGAGGATGACCGAGATTGTCTACAATCAAGTCTGGAAGAGGTGGTAATAAACGTGGGACATTGACCAGAAGGTCCAGGAACAGGGGAAACCACGGTTGGTTGGTCCAGAATGGAGCCACTAAAACCAACTCCGCCTCCTGAACCCGAACCTGGTTCAATGTACGTAACCCCAGTTGAAAGGGGGGAAAAGCGTATAGCCTCTGCCCTTCCCAATTCTGGAGAAAAGCGTCCGTGGCCAGGGCCATCGGGTCTGGTCTCCAACTGTAAAAGGTGGGCAGATGACTGTTGAGGCGTGAAGCAAACAGATCGATCTGAAAAGGACCCCAGATGTCCTTTATGGCCGAAAAGATCGATGAGTGCAATCGCCAGTCCCCTGAGTCTTCCGTGTGCCTCGAACTCCAATCGGCCAGGAGATTCGAGACGCCCAGAATAAACTGAGCTTGAACTACAATGCGATGACGGAAACACCAGTCCCATAGACGGGTCGCCATGTTTGTCAACAGAATTGATCGGGGACCCCCCAAATGATTGATATAGCGAACTGCTGGGAAGTTGTCCATGCGTAGAAGGACTGACGTATCCGTCTGCCGTTTCAGAAAACCCTGACGGGCAAATATGCCTGCTAACAATTCGAGGCCGTTGATGTGAAATCGAGTCTCCTGATCCGACCACGGACCCCCTGTCAACTCTTCTCCGCACCTGGCCCCCCATCCTGCCAGACACGCATCAGAATCTATTGTGATCGATGGGGGAGGTGTCTTGATAGACCTGCCGTTGTAAAGCCGGAGGTTCTCCAACCACCAACGGAGATCTTCCCGTGCCGCAACCGACAAAGACACCCTGTCGGAGTAGGCCTTCCCCTGTCTTAGGAAATAGGCCATCAGGCGTTGGAGGGCCCAATAGTGTAGAGGGGCTGGGTGAACTCCCAACCTGGAGGCTGCTAGCACTCCTATGATGCGTGATATCTCTCGCAGTGTTGGGGAAACTGAGGATAGAAGACCCCGCACTTCCCTGAGAATGGATTTGCACTTCAGTTCCCGGAAGGAACATAGTCATGGAAACTGGTTGGATTACAAAACCCAGGAATTCTATGGAGCGTACCGGATAAAGCACCGACTTCTCCTGATTCACCAGGAATCCCAAGTTCTGAAGTAGAGACACGGTCTGAGAAAGACTGGACCTCAGAACTAGTTCCGACTCCCCCAATAGCAGAATGTCGTCCAGGTAAATGATCAGACGTACACCCTGCGACCGGAGGTGACTCACCACTGGCTTCAGAAGCTTGGTGAAACACCAGGGAGCTGAAGACCGTCCGAACGGTAAGGAGCGGAATCGCCAAACTGTCGTGTTCCATTGAAAGCAGAGGAATTTCCTGGATTCCTCCCCCATAAGAACCGTCAAATTTTTGCCATCCAATCGTTCGGTTGGAGCATGTCTCTGAGCAGATGTAGACCTTCCATCTGAAAGTGATTGTATTGTATGTGCAGGTTTAGTTCTTTCAAGTTGAGTACAGCACGTCTCCCGCTGCCCTTTTTGGAAACCAGAAATAGGTTGCCTAGAAATGTTATTTGTCCCCCTCGGGCATCGCTCTATGGCTCTCTTTCCTATCAGGTCGGTAATCTCGTCCTCCACTAGTGCCGCGTCTTCTGCTCAGAATACTAGTGGAGGGGGATAGGATCGCTGCGCGGGATTCGAGGTGAAATCTATTGTAAACCCTTGAACAGTGCGCAATATCCACAGATCTGTCGTTAGCGAGCGCCACTGCTTTAAATGTAGAGACAAACGACCCCCTACCGTAACCATAGAGTGATGAATCAACATGTTCCTTACCTGGGGATCGGAAGTGTCGGTATCCTCAACCTCCTCTGAAGCTTCTAAATCCCCTGCTGCGCCAGGGGCGGGAACGAGAGGGGTAAAACTGGGACACTCTTGTGTCTGCCTGTGGGTTGCCATAGTTGAAGGAGCCTGTGAATGGGCGGGATATACCTGCCCTTGCCCGGCCGGTAGTGCGGCCCCTGCCCCTACCGGCCCGTGCAAAAACCCCCACAGTGAAGACTTTCTTGATAGAGGTTGTGACCTTTTCCATCGTTGTAAATGCTCCAGTGTATTCTGACATGTCTTTTAGGAAACCAGGGCCGAATAAACTACCTTGGGCTTTGGCTCCCAACTCGTTATCGGCTACTCCAGCAAGCTGGGAGTCCATTTTTAATAAGATACACTTTCTCCGTTCTGCGGCCAGAGCCGCGTTTGTGTTTCCAATAAAACTAAGTGCCCTTTGTGCCCAGTTGGACACATCATAGGAATCTAGAGTGGAATCGTTCAGCTTTGCCTGTTCGGCAACATCGAGTAATTTCACTAGTGGACCAGTGACATCCAGCAATTTATCTTGGCAGGTTCGAAATGCCAGGTCGATGCCGCGCTTTTGCGACCAGCCCTTAGGCTCAACAAACTTTATAAACTTCTGGTCCACTTCGGGGGTCATGCATGTTTTTCCCCCGTAGAGGGTCGAGGGCACTCAGATTTCATGCGATTCCTAGTGACCTTATCCAAAGGTCTACGCACCCGGGCGTCCACCCAAGCCTCTACGTGAGGAATGGGAGTCCACTCCGCTGATCTAGGGTTACCAAATGGGTCGTAAATAGGACCAAGTGGGTCTGAATTTGGATTGGGGGGGGAACTGCTTGTTCATTAACCCTTTCGCTGCTTAGGCTTTTCCCGCCTCTGTGCTGAGGTCATTTTTACCGGTTTTGCTCATCATGTTTAAACGTGTTTTGAAGGCTTATTTTAGTATATGACCCAGACATATTATATATCGTTCTTTCCGTCAGACTCGGCAGATTCATAATCTGTCATTATTATATGTCATGACCTGTCTGTATATTATAACAAAAAATGCAATAAAATATGAATTTTCAATAATTTACAGCGTGTAAAGTGTTTTTTTTTCCACATTTTAACATGCGAGCAATTGCGGTTATATTTTGTATGGGGTGCGCTTGTTAAAAAAATTAGAGATGGGGTCTCGTTACATTTGTTTTTGGGGAAAATTACACGATTTTTAACAAACGCACCGCATACAAAAATCGTTAGTGCAGCATCATTTTCACATTATAATTGAAATGGGAACAATATTGCTGCATTAACGAACCAAAAAAAAGAAAAAAAAAGTGTTTATTTTTTTTTAATTTTTTTTTACAAACTTTTTTCACTTTCGTGTTTGGTATCGTTGGAACGGCCATGGCTCTGGCCGATCCAACAATACCAAACGTTAACCCCTAGCTGCCACGGATCGGGAGATAGGGAGTTCCAATGAACTCCCTATCTCCACCGTTGGTGGCAGTTAGGGGTTAACTCCAGGACTGGCGTCATCGTGCTATGCACGATGACGCCAGTCCTCAGGGGGAGTTCCCGGAGGCTTGGCCGACATCCAAGATGTCGGCCAGCTCCGGGAAAGGATCACGAACCGGCGCTTTTCAGCGCCGATTCGCGATTCAGCTCCCCAGGGGTTAATGCCAGGTACCATTTGGAAGGGCAGACTGTGCCCTTCCAAATGGTGCCTGGGTTAACCCCTGCAACGCCGCCGATAGGGAGAGAGGTCCGAAGGACCTCCCCCCCCCCCTCCATGCGGGGGGGGGGGGGGCGCCTGAATTAGGTGTCATCTCGCTGTCGCGATGACACCTAATTTCACCAGCGGCGGTTCCGGATGCTGCGCTGACATCGAGGATGTCAGCCCGCACGGGGGGGGCCAGCGATCGGCTGGAACTCGGCCGAACGCTGACCCCAAAGTGAGGACGCGCTCAGCACGTCCTCAGCACAGCAGCAGCCATGCGGAGGACGCGCTGAGCGCGTCCTCCGCATTGAAGTGGTTAAAATCCTCATCCGAGGCGTAAACCTCTAGCTCATCTTGCCTCTGATATTCTTCGTCAGAGAAAGTTTCCTGCTCACGAGATGTGCTCGGGCGAGCTACAGCCCTAGAGGAATCAGAAGCGTTAACCCTTTTAGGGGTGGCAACAATTGCATGGGGCGATTTATGTGAGCGCTTTTTGGATATGTGTGCCCCCGACATGACTTCCCCGGGCATTGTTGCGGGTATGCCAGACCCTCCAGCCCTGCGCTTTTTATCTTGAACGGGCTGTTTC
The DNA here is from genome assembly GCA_009667805.1 of Leptobrachium leishanense. Lineage (NCBI taxonomy): Eukaryota > Metazoa > Chordata > Amphibia > Anura > Megophryidae > Leptobrachium > Leptobrachium leishanense. Next base: position 61,795 of record RXON01000262.1, read on the forward strand.
CCCATGGTGGTGACCAAGGGAGCATCAGTGGGCTTCACAGCAGTGAGGGATGTGCCCATATCAGTTACCGGGTTAATCTCATTTCTGGCCTCGGTTAAGGCGTGTTTTAGTGACTGAGTGAACGAGTCTGATAAGGAGGAAACTGCCTTAAACATAGCTGTCTCAATAGACGCCTGAATCTGTGGCCCCAGGGATCTATTCGGGTCAGACATGGCAGGGTCTGCGGTGGTAAGGGTGGGAGGGTTGATACCTGCTTTTTCATATAGTTCAGACATATGTACAGAGCTGTCGTCGGATTCCGAATCCCTGTTAGGGGAAGGGCCTCTTGAGGATGCTTGCGGCTTGTTCCTATGCAGCGGCATGCTGAAGACAGTGTGAGGCAGCGTGAGGAGAAAGCGCGCGAAGACAGTGCGCCTGCGCTCCGCCTCCTAGCAACCGCCGCAACTATGAGGGATGCGCAAAGTCTCTGCGCATGCGCCCCGCCTCCTGGTAATGGCCGCGAGCCGCCAGAGTCAACAACGCGGCCCGACAGAAACCTTTTAAGAGAAGGGTTGGCAGACCTCCCGCAGCCGCGAGAAAGCCGCCAAGCCTCTCAACACAACTCCGGAAGCCTTGGTTAAAGCCAGGCAACCAGAACACACAATATAAAACACAAATTACAGTTAAAACTCGGACTAATAATAATAAAACAATACTTATCTGTCCGAGCAGCAAGAAAAAAGGAAGAAATGGCGGGAGATCGGTCCTATTTATAGACTGGCATGGAACAATGGACTATACTGATGGGACAGGGGGGTTAGAAGATACTATTGTTAGAGTATGTTTTTTTCTCAATGTCTGTTACGTTTTGACATTACTACTTGCTGCTGTTATTAAAGCAAGAAAAGAGAATGCAATAGGAGCCTCTGAGTACTTGTATTAAAATTCTGATCTCTTTGCAAATCTCCCATGATTCTCTGCCCATCTATTGCATGCATGGAATTCTAAGGCATGTACTCGGAGGCTCCTATTTGCATTTCTTCCTTTATTGCACAAACAGCAGCAAAGGGTAAACTTTTGAAAAAAATTGAACAGAAGAAACAACAACCACTCCCGAGCATGGGGAGGCCCTCCCATAGTCCTTGTCCCGCCCCAATCCCACGTTCAAGTAACCACTGCGGGAGCTTCCACTTCCTCTTGCTGCTCTCGCAGCGGCAACATCGTGACTGAGATGAGTATAGCGCGCTGGCGTTTTACTCGTCTATCTCTGTCTCTATTCATTTCCATTCCCTCAAATTCTTTACTGAATTCATTTTCTAAACTCTGTTATTCTCTGGGTCTCTGCTCCCGGCGTTAACCGCGGACAGTGACTCATTCTCTCCTCCTCCGGCGGCTGGCCATT